>JAEIHY010020201.1:0-24941 GCA_018904565.1 Drosophila tsacasi | reverse complement strand
GCACTATAATTGGTGTTAAGGTCGATTTCGGACAATTGTTCGTTTTCAAGATAATTACAATAATGTAAGATATTCGCACGCGACACAGACATTAGTCACTTTGTCGCAAACCAGTTCAAGCACTATTTCAGCGAAACTTGGTGAAAGATTTTAATGCAACTAATTTTAATGTATTATATATGAATTCAACTTAATAATGTATTTGAGTTCACTTGAAAATATTAAGTAATTTTTTTTAACTGAATTTTAATCACTGTCGCACGCGACATTTTCTTCCATCGTACTTTTCTTGATGTTTTTTACCATTTAAGTAAATCAGAGAAGCATAAATGTGGTCTCTTTTGACTCTTTGCAATCTCCCAGTAATGTTAGAAAGCAAAAGTCCCAGCTTAGTTCCTCTGCTTTGGAGATTTTTATCAAAACACAACGTGATGTTTTTTATGGTGTTTTTCATCAAAATTATGAAAAATTGCGAGTTGCGCGAGTTTGCATTTCAATATTTTGAAATTTGTTTTAGAATATGATAAACGCTTTCAAATTTGATCCATTGGAATATTTCTTAATGTTACTATTTAAAAAATATTAATTTTAGAGCACTTTTTGTGGTTTTTGCCGTGGTTGTACTTTCCATATATCGTTCTTTGCTACTTACTTCTTCCTGGATTAACCATTCGCTGTCACTGTTGCTGTCCTTCCTTTGTTGTCGCAACTTTTCGCCCAAGACATTGTGTTTGGCCTGAAAAGTAAAATTGAAGTAGAGTCTAATTAAAGTTGAGGGACAAGACAAACTTTTATAATTAAATAAGATATATAACATAAAAATCCACTAAAATACAAAAAAATATATGCAAGAAATAATAAGTTTCAATCAAATAAGGGAAATAATAGGGTAACGCAAGCCCTTGGCTGCTGGTAACGTTTCCAATGAAGGGCCAAACCTGATTTCCCATGGCCTCCGCCTGCAGGGTGGCCATGCAAACAGCTCCTTCGGAAATGTTGGGTCCCATTGCGACTACATTCTGGGCCCCCGAAAGCAGCCATTGTCGCTCCCATTCCCTCTGATTTCGCAGGCTTTCATCATAGTTTTGTGGGGATATAACTCCAAAGGAGTCTGTTGGGATATTTGGCTGTATTCCCTGTATAAATTCTACGGGGGCCTGTGCGTGGGCAAGCTCTACGGGGGGAGGTAGCATCATTTGCATCATCGGAGGATTGCAAGTGGCTTGTTGCTGCTGTTGCTGTTGCTGCTGCTTGGCAGATACACAGGTTTTTAGTCCAACGCCACCGAAATCGTAGATCTCCTCGGGCAAGGCTTCACATTCGATGGAGGTTTTCATTTGCTGGCGGTAGGCGTGGAAGTAGGTATTCCGCTCCATGCTCCTTGAGCGCTCGGCTGTATTCGTGAAGTGCGGCTGCGGCTGCGTCGGCTTGGCATTGTAGAATACTAGATTTTGGGCGGACATCAGTGATTGATGGCGCTCCAGACTGCCGCCTTTCGAGTGCATGGGCTTTGCCAGCACCGGTTGGTGCCTCTCCAGGCTGCCATACAGACTGTAGCCGCCCGTAGCTGTAACCTTTGACACCGCCGGATTGGCTAAATTATCAGCAGCGGCTTGCATTTGATCCTCAGTGTTGTGGGGCGGTGGACAGACGACGAAACTACTCTTTGAAGGCAAACTACCCGTGAAACTACCCATATGGGGACTGAGGGGATCGAGAGGGTTAGCTAAAGCGTTAGTTAGAGGATTCGCCATCTGACTGGCACTGCTGCACTGGGACTTTAGCAGCCTCTCGGACTCTGCAATGGGGTCAAGCTTCAGCATATCTGCTGCCGGCAGCTTGGTGGTCTTAAGCGAAACATTCGATTTGCTGTCATCTAATCCTACGGCTAGAGTATTAAATACCGAAGCTGGTGTGGTGTAGGCGGCCGGATTAATGCCTCGCTTCTGGTTCTCCATCATCAGCTTGGCCAGCACCGCGGGATTTTGTGCAATGATGTAGGTTTGAGGTATCGACGTTGTTTCATCCCCTTTTGGCATCAAGCCTGTAATATCTGTAATTAAAAACAAAGGGGTTAATATCAAACTGAAGCCCACTAACTTGTTCCTTATTATCTTACCAGAATCATGCATCGCTCTGGATGGCTTCAAAGGCGGAATATCGATTTCATCACCGCCCACCCAGGACATGGTAGCCACTCGCCGGTGCTCCCGCTTCAGAGTCTCCGACGAACTGATGCTATCTTCGATTAGAATTTCACTGAGGAGCGACAATTTGGTTAAGAACTGTGATGTGTGATTGACAGTTTCCGGGTACTCACTGCAGCGTCTCCTTAATCCTCTTAAAATTAGGTCTTTTGAGGGGCTCATAGGCCCAGCATTGCGACATCAGCGAATACAGCCTTGGCGGACAGTTCGGAGGCAGTGGCAGACGTTCTCCGTTTTCCAGTTTTGAGATAACATCGCTGTTCTTTACACCTTGAAACGGTTTCACTCCCAGCATGAGGATTTCCCAAATACAGACACCTACAAATAAGAGTAAAGGTCAGCAAAAGTCTCTGGAAATAATAGGGGAATGTCGTCTAGGTTGGGCCACTTTTAAAGTTTGCCCTGTATCTTTTGTTTATATTCGAATATTCTCAATGTTGATGTCTCATTTGAAAGCTTGGACATTCATAAGAAACTTGTAATTAGGGTGAATTGTTGCACATTATACAAAAAAAGTTATGAACAAAACAAAACAACCAAAAAATATCTTCTAAACTCACCGAACATCCAGACATCACTGGCTGTAGTGAATCTTCTAAAGTTTATAGACTCCGGGGACATCCATTTAATGGGCAAAGCAACTGCAAAGTAAACACAACAGTCTTAGATTAAGCAATTTATGAGTAAAACTATTAAACTCTCACCTGTGGGCGTTGAATGATAATACGACTGATCGGACACCCAGCGGGATAAGCCAAAATCAGCCAGCTATAACGTTAGAAAAGCACCTTAATATCATTCAATCAACTACAAGTTCCCAGTAAGCACAAACCTTGACACAAGTGGGCGAGCTGACGAGTACATTACGCGCAGCTATGTCTCGGTGTACAAATTTCTTCGACTCCAAGTAGCTGAGGGCCGTCGATAGTTGGTAACAATACTTAAGCAGAGTTCCGTGACTTAATCTGAATAGAAAGAGGAGTAATTATTCATATAAAACTCTCCAGAAAGTAAGAAATTCGTCTTACCTTTCGCTGTTTGTCTTTAAATAAGCTCTTAGCTCACCAAGCTTGGCCAGCTCCATGACTATCCAAATGGGCATCACACTGCAAATGCCTATTAAGCGTATAATATGCGGGTGATCGAACTTCTGCATAATATCTGTAACATTTCACAAGATTAAATATATAAATGTAGTCTAAAAACCTAAAAGTTCAAGTTACTCACAAGCTTCGGCCAGAAAATTTTCAGTTTTCTCGGGATCATCATTGGCTTTGCATGTCTTAATTGCCACTTGAATGACATCTGGTCTTTGGTCGCTATTACTACTGTCCTTTCCATTGCCCAGCAAACTCTTGACTTTAGTCGCCGACTTTGGTAGCGTATATGTTCCGACATAAACATCTCCAAACTGGCCCACGCCTATTTTGGCACTCGGTATTATGTGGGCGCGGTCTAACTCGTAATTTCGAACGGTGGGCGTTGAATAATCGCCCTCGCCCTCCAGCAAACCAATCTCAGCGTAATCGTCCGTCAGCATTGGCTTTCCCTGACCCGAAGAACTCATCAATTTATTCGACTCCAGCTGTGCGGCGTCATTGGGCGACGATGCCTTGCCGCCGCTATCATCGCTGGAAGCGTTGATCTCACGCTGCCACACCGTAAACTCTAGGTCTTTTGACAGCAATCTGCAGTAGCCGTCGATGAGGTCGGCGATACTCTCAGCAGTCTGAAAGCAGTATACTTATATTGTTGAAAACAATAAATATATATAAGGGGAGGGACACTCACATTAATTCCATTGCACGTGATAACCAAATCTTCAACATTGTTGGAGGCAGAGATCTTGATCTGCGTCTTGATCTTCTGGCAATTGCAATTGACATCCGATTCTGTGGCATTTTCGCTAGGCTTGGGCAGCTTTTCCTTTGGTAGAGTGCACGTTTTAATAGCAACGACGTCCTTGAACTGGGCAACATTCGTTAAGCTCGCTTGCGGATGAGTTTGATAAGAGATTCCTACAAAAGTTTCAAAAAGAAAGAAAATCAAGTTTCCCTTATGAATTATTTTTCTTTTTCTTTACCAATGTGAGGACCGACGTGTAGGATTCCAGAAATATTCCATGCCGAGCTCAGGGTTACCGAGAACTGCTCAAAGTTTGTTAAGTATATATTTTTCAAAAGATCAAAGAACCTGGAAAGCAAGAAGGGGATCGTAATTCAATATGCTCTCTAGAGGGAAAAATGAATGCTTACCGCGTCAAATACTCGATGTCGTTGTAATTGTAGACCTTCTTGTAACCGACTTGGATCATTTTCTTAAGATTCTTTGGCTTTGATGTGGCTATCACAGATTGCGGGAGAAAGCTCTTAAATCCGATCTCCTTTTCGATATAGTCGATGTGCTGCTTCTTGTCGGGCGCCTTCACGGTGATGTTCTTGAAGTAATGCCGAATTCCCAAACAGCACAGCTGCACCGCCACCTCAGGGTCGATCGAGGCGACATTGGCCTGAATAAAGTCTTCTTTTACCTGAAAGACAAAAAGAAGAATGGGTATGGGTATGGTTTTCGGTTTCGTTTTATAAATCTCATTTAATCAGCGCTTTTTACCTGATTAAAGTAGTAGAAGCAGGTGGCCTTGTCCTCGTCAAAAAGGTCCTGAATACTGTTCGGAACGTAGCGCACCCTCAGCTCTACGCGCCACACCCTGTTGGCTGTGATCCGGCGGCCGTGCTCCTGATGCTGCAGCATGCCCTCATCCAGCTCCGCCTGGTTGTTGGGGCAGTCCACGTTCGAGCAGCCGGGCGTCAGGATGTGGCTTAGCACCTTCTGCATCGATGTGCTCCTGGCCAGCCAGATCACCTCCTTGGTGATCATGTTGAGCATGCGACAGGCATACCGCTGGATGCTGGGCTGCTGCTGCTGGCCATCCCTGCCCAGATCCTCGACGGTCTTCCGGATCACATGGAAAACGGTCTCCTTGACGTTGAAGCGAACAGCCTTGAAGCTCTTGTTCGGCATATACACGTGAATAACATACTCCTCGAGAGACACTGGGGGGGAGATGATGAAAAGTTAAGTTTTCAAGTTATCTCACGAGACACAAGTTCGCATAACGAATACCACAAACACTCACACTCATTTTGGGTGGGCGGCTGTTGTAGACTGTTGTGGCTGCCGCTGGCTTCCGCAGTGTTCATGGTAGTCCACAGTTACCGCACAGGGCGCGCAGGGATTCCGGATAAACTCTTCAACCTGCGAGGACACCACAAGCGGATATATGGGCATATGTTAGGCACGGCGTCACTGATATCGATTGCATCACTCAATAGCGGGCCACGAATCCTGCGAATGTCGCCTGAATCTGCACAGGTGGAAGCGCAAAGAGAGACTTTCCCACCCCGTTACGTTTTTTGTTGTGTGGCTGGGAATCGGAACCACACCTTACTGCCGTGAAGCAAAACACCTCTACTACTCTCTCCCACACTCTCTTGTGACGCCAGGCAGCACTACGGGCTGTCGTCGATCGCGATTGATATTGCCGAATTCTTTAATCTGGTCGTGGTCGTCGGGAAAGCGAGATATTGCCAAACTCTCGGTTTATGGAAATACACAGTATGTAGTACACACACACACACACGAGCCGCCTGTATATGCATGCATCTGTTTATACATACATACGTAGGTCTGCGCCAGATGTGAAGGGTTGATACTGTAATTAAATTAATTTCTGAGAAAACCGATTGGTGCCGTGGCCGGATCGTGGCATCGCGGAATCAAGTGAGCGAATCGGGGGTGTAAAGGGCTCAAACGAGCCAGAAATTGTTATTTTGTTAAAAATTCGATTACTTATTTCTCCGCAGTAGCCAGTGTGACCAAGTCTTGTAAGGAGAAATACGCCATCCCAGGTATCTGGGTATCTGCTATGGTCACACACCGTGTGAGATCTGAGATTTTTGTCAAAGTATAAGACTGCCACATCTGGCGTGGTTGGAAAAAACTTAATTTCTTTGTACAATTTCACAGCGATTTGCAAGTAAAAGCGCAATAAATAGTAAGTTTTTTCCTAACCCAAGCAATGCAGAGATTATCCAATCCATCAGACTTTGTTTTGCATTGAAAGAACTTGGCAAGAGTATTCTTATTTATGGATTTTCCCCCGCAGAACCCGCACACGTTTACACATTTCGGGGACTGAAATGTCGGACTCTGAAGTGAGCAATATGTCGGACAGTGGCTCCGAGGATGGCTCCATATCCAACAAGTCACAGCGCTCGCAACGCAGCGTCAGGTCCAAATCGGGCTTCCGGTCGCGATCGCGATCCCGGTCCGCCTCCCGATCACCTTCGCGCTCCCGATCCCGCTCCCAGTCGGGCCACTCGCGCTCGGGATCAGAGTCGCCGCAACGCAGGAACCGTGTCAAGAGCGACGAGTCTGGAGAGGAGGAGGAGGAACCGCCGGGCGAGGATATTGATTCCGAGGAATACGAGGAGGAGGAGAACGAGGACCATCCGAGGAAAAAAAAGAAGAAGGAGCGATTCGGTGGATTCATCATTGACGAGGCCGAAGTGGATGATGAGGTGGGGTGGACTTAAAACAAATCTTTTACTTAACTTGAAATAACTCTTTAATAACCCGATAGGTCGACGAAGACGATGAGTGGGAAGAGGGTGCCAACGAGATTGGCATTGTTGGCAACGAGATTGACGAATTAGGTCCCACGGCCAGGGATATTGAGATCCGACGACGAGGCACAAATCTATGGGAGTATGTATAACCATATTTTTGGGTAAAATAAGCAATCTTATGAAATTCCCCTAATTCAGCACTCAAAAGGAAGACGAGATCGAGGAGTACCTCCGAAAGAAATATGCTGACGAGTCGATTGCAAAGCGACGCTTTGGCGATGGCGGGGAGGAGATGTCGGACGAGATAACCCAGCAAACGCTGTTGCCGGGTATCAAGTAAGTTTACGAATTGCATTGCAGGAACATTATTAATAATATTACCCTTGCTCGCAGGGATCCGAATCTGTGGATGGTAAAGTGCCGCATTGGCGAAGAGAAGGCCACGGCCCTGCTGCTGATGAGAAAGTTCTTAACCTACTTGAACACCGATGATCCGCTGCAAATCAAGTCGATAATCGCGCCCGAGGGTGTCAAGGGTTACATTTATCTGGAGGCCTACAAGCAGACGCATGTGAAAACCGCCATTGACAATGTGGGCAATCTTCGGATGGGCAAATGGAAGCAGGAGATGGTGCCCATTAAGGAAATGACAGACGTACTCAAGGTGGTCAAGGAGCAGGTTGGCCTCAAGGTCAAGCAATGGGTGCGCTTGAAGCGGGGCCTCTACAAGGACGACATAGCACAGGTGGACTATGTGGATTTGGCCCAGAATCAAGTGCATCTGAAGCTACTGCCACGCATCGATTACACAAGAATGCGAGGGGCATTGAGGACAACGGCAACGGTAGGGAAAATGGCTTTTTAAAAATAATAAATGAGTTTAAATTGAAATAAATATTTCTAGGAGAATGACGATAGCAAGCGCAAGAAGAAGCGTCGGCCTCCGGCAAAGCCATTTGATCCAGAAGCCGTGAGGTATTCTACCCACA
Organism: Drosophila tsacasi; assembly: GCA_018904565.1. Lineage (NCBI taxonomy): Eukaryota > Metazoa > Arthropoda > Insecta > Diptera > Drosophilidae > Drosophila > Drosophila tsacasi. The sequence goes on along the minus strand of JAEIHY010020201.1, from coordinate 17,117 downwards.
TATCTCCTTACTTTCCTTCTTCTTATTAACCCATTTTTATCTCCAGGGCAATTGGCGGCGAAGTCCACTCCGATGGTGACTTCCTGCTCTTCGAGGGCAACCGATATTCTCGCAAGGGCTTTCTCTACAAGAACTTTACCATGTCAGCGATTTTGTCCGACGGCGTAAAGCCCACTCTGGCCGAGCTGGAACGCTTTGAGGAATCTCCAGAGGGTAAAAGACTGCATAACTTTGATATTTTTAACCTAATATTAATTCTGCCACTTACAGAGGTCAACTTGGAGATTCTCGGCAGCATTAAGGATGACCCCACTTCCACCCATTCCTTCTCAATGGGCGACAACGTTGAAGTTTGCATTGGTGACTTGGAGAACTTACAGGCCAAGATTGTGGCCATTGACGGCACTATGATTACGGTCATGCCCAAGCATCAGGATCTCAAGGTTCGGCTAAGCAATTTACCAATCTAATTAGCAGCCATTACATGTAGTTTCACGTTTCAGGATCCCTTAATCTTCAAAGCCAGTGAATTGCGCAAGTACTTCAAGACCGGCGACCATGCCAGGGTGTTGGCCGGCCGATATGAGGGCGAAACTGGTCTCATCATTCGCGTTGAGCCCCAGCGAGTGGTGTTGGTGTCGGATTTAACCAACCACGAGCTGGAGGTGTTGCCCAGGGACTTGCAGTTGTGTTCCGATGTGGCCACCGGTGTCGATTGTCTCGGCCAGTTCCAGTGGGGAGACTTGGTGCAACTCGAGTGAGTTTTGTGTTTATTCTTTTATATGCAAAGCAAGCTCTAATATCTTCTCTAATATCTCTGTATAGTTCCCAGAATGTGGGCGTTATCGTGCGACTGGAGCGCGAGAACTTCCATGTGTTGGGCATGAATGGCAAGTGCATTGAGTGCAAGCCAACGGCCTTGCACAAGCGTAGAGAGAATCGTAATACCGTGGCCCTGGATGCCGACCAGAATCAGATTCGTCGCCGCGACATTGTCAAGGTTATGGAGGGTCCTCACGCTGTAAGTTTTTCCAGTCTGTCTGCAAGTAACATATCCCTAAACAGAGACACTCTTCTTCCAGGGACGTTCTGGTGAAATAAAGCACCTGTACCGCAGTCTCGCCTTTCTGCATTGCCGCATGTACACGGAGAATGGCGGAATATTTGTCTGCAAGACGCGACATTTGCAGCTGGCTGGCGGCAGCAAGACCAATGTGAATAATGCAGGAACTCTTGGCGGCCTGGGATTCATGTCGCCGCGCATTCAATCACCCATGCATCCGTCCGGTGGTCGGGGCGGCGCTCGAGGAGGGGCTCGTGGCGGCCGGGGCGGATTCCGTGTGACCCGCGATCGCGAGATTCTCGGCAAAACCATCAAGATCAGTGGAGGACCCTACAAGGGCGCTGTGGGTATTGTTAAGGACGCCACCGAGAGCACAGCTCGTGTGGAGCTGCACACCTCATGCCAGACGATTTCGGTGGACCGAAATCATATTGCCATTGTGGGCGTGCCCGGCAAGGAGGGCAGCGTATCCACTTACGGACGCACCCCAGCCCGCACTCCCGGCTATGGAGCGCAGACACCCAGCTACACCGCTGCCGGATCAAAGACTCCGTTGGTGGGAAGCCAGACACCCAACTGGGATACGGATACTCGTACTCCTTATGGTACAATGACACCGTCGCACGATGGCAGCATGACGCCGCGCCACGGTGCCTGGGATCCGACTGCAAACACTACGCCGGCCAGGAACAACGATTTCGATTATTCGCTTGAGGAGCCCAGCCCCAGCCCGGGCTACAATCCAAGTAAGAGTTTCTTCTTCTGTATTCTTGAAACGTTCTATAATCTCCTCGGCTCTTTTAGGCACTCCTGGCTACCAGATGACTTCCCAGTTTGCTCCTCAAACTCCAGGCACTCTGTACGGATCAGATAGAAGCTATAGTCCCTTCAACCCCAGCCCGAGTCCCGCTCCATCGCCCTATCCCGTTGGCTACATGAACACTCCATCGCCATCGACCTATTCGCCGAATACTCCGGGCGGCATACCGCAGTCTCCGTACAATCCCCAAACACCCGGAGCCAGCTTGGACTCCTCGATGGGCGACTGGTGCACCACGGACATTGAGGTTCGCATCCACACCCACGACGACACCGATCTCGTTGGGCAAACGGGCATCATCCGCACGGTTTCCAATGGCGTGTGCTCGGTATTCTTGCGCCAGGAGGATCGCAGTGTGTCCATTGTCAGTGAGCATCTGGCTCCAGTGCCGCCCAACAGTGGCGACGAGTTTAAGGTCATCTACGGCGAGGAGCGCGAGTCCGTCGGCCGAGTGCTGTCCAAGCAGGAGGGCGATGTGCTCGTCTGCAAAATAAACGACGAGGTGAAGATGATACCCGTCAACCACCTCTGCAAGATGAAATCCATCGATTAAGCTGCTTGAATAACATATAATTATGTTGACCTTTTTGAAATTGACGAAAGCTTCAATGAATTTTCAATATTATACAAATATTAATTCAAATAAATAATAACAGCACGTTTATTAAGGGATGTAGAATAAGCCCAACAAATTCAGTGGTTTGCTTTAATTGACTATTGAATGGGTAACAAGTGATTTTAAATTATTCATTTATTTATTTTACATTATGTTTGCTTAAAGTTAAGAAACTAAAGCTACAAGGGTGGAGCAGCATAGCTACTAAGGCTTTAGGCTGGCTTTATTTTATTCATTTTATGTACTTATTATTATTTTTTTTAGTTATATATGCTTAATATCTATTTATAATTATAGGTGAAATTCAAATAATTTTAGCATAATTTTAGTAAGCCGTCTTGAATAATAGAGCTCGTCAATCTATTTTATTTTTACATATTCTTAATATCTACTAATCTCTTGCTAGTGAAAATTAACGTCTATTATTATAGACGATTAATTATATTTCTTTAATTTACTAGATGTCAGTACAAGACAACAGACAATATTAGCAATTTTCAGATAAGAAACATTAACTAAGCGTATTTTACAGCAAAATCAAAAGATAAAAAACTTTGAATTTAATAAATAACACAAAATTTGGGAATTTATTAAGCAATCTTTTCTGCACCAACAAATTTCCAAAATTAATATTAATTTGAAGGAGATTACTTTTGAATTTGTACATCTGATCTTCTAAGTTTCTGTGTTTTGTTGAGTTTCCCCAAAAACAACTAGAAAATTATAAAATAAACTTCAGTTCGCGCAGATTTCAAATCTAAGGAGGAACCGGTTTTTTTTTAAGTTTGCTCATCTCTGTTTTCTTACGATGAACCGGTAGTTCGTACAGTACTTGTTGTTAATCTAGCTTCCTAGAGACGAACAAATAAAATGACATCGATAATTTTTGTTTTAATCGCGATAGTTAACCAAAAATATTTAAGGCATTTCAGCACGAAAATTTAATATTAAGGATATTTATTCCAAGCCAAAGAAAAAAGATATTCTGCAAATCCACACAAATTTCCACTAAATTTGTCTGAAGGGCACAAATTGTCTAATTTGTTTACCTTATATCTGGGCGGTGCCACCCTATTTAAAAAGAGTAAGAGAGATGTGGCACCTCTGTTCATTGTTGTCAACACGTTTCTAATCGATATTTCCATCATCGATATCCGCCATCGTGAATACAACAATTACCTTCCTTTTAAATATGCTCTTATTAACCGAAACTAGCTTTGCAAATTTATCATGGATCAGCAATTAGGTTATTCTGCTAACCAAAGCCAGTAAAACATATAGTAATTTGGATATATCGGCTGATATGGCACGATATATTGGTTGTTTTTAAAAATCGATATATCGATAGCGTGATATATTTTCGACAACCCTACCCAACTTCTTCCTCTTTCCTTTCTTTCCTAAAAACCATAATGGCGGTAGGTTTACGGAAAATTTTGGAAGATTTCTAACTGCTTGCATCGACGACTATTCCACTGCCTTTGTGAAATGTTAGAGTGCGAATGCGACGTGCGAGCTTTCGAAATGCCGCCCGAAATGTTATTTTGCGTGTTTCCGGCCCCCAAGTGACGAATTCCATTGATTGTTTCAGGCCGTTGCTAAGAAGGAACCCAAGATTAAGCGCGACCCGGCGAAGAACCCGATGCGGGATCTGCACATCCGCAAGCTGTGCCTGAACATCTGCGTGGGAGAGTCCGGTGATAGGCTCACCCGTGCCGCCAAGGTAAGCGAGTTTGATTGCAACCGGTGTGCTGGCGGAAGCTAATTACAACGCCGTCCGTGTATACTTCCACAGGTGCTGGAGCAGCTGACTGGTCAGCAGCCAGTGTTCTCCAAGGCCCGCTACACAGTGCGTTCCTTCGGAATCCGTCGTAATGAGAAGATCGCTGTGCACTGCACGGTGCGTGGCGCCAAGGCCGAGGAGATTCTGGAGCGTGGCCTGAAGGTGCGCGAGTACGAGCTGCGTCGCGACAACTTCTCCTCCACCGGCAACTTCGGTTTCGGCATCCAGGAACACATCGATCTGGGCATCAAGTACGATCCCTCCATCGGTATCTATGGTCTGGACTTCTACGTCGTTCTCGGCCGCCCAGGTAAGCATCTTGCTTCCGAGCCCCCTTTTTCCTCGTGCACTTAATTAGGTATCCCAGCCGACCGAGGCTCTGATGCTCAGTGAATGTGCGCAAAGAAAAGAAGATGTGCTTAGCTGGACTTGTTTGTTCTCCTTTCAAGGCCACACGGTACAATTTCTACAGTCGCACGCTTAAAAACTATGTTTTGAAGATTACTGACTGTGTTTTCTCCGATTTCAGGCTACAACGTGAACCACAGGAAGCGCAAGTCGGGCACCGTGGGCTTCCCCCACCGCCTGACGAAGGAGGATGCCATGAAATGGTTCCAGCAGAAATACGATGGCATCATCTTGAACAGCAAGAAGTAGAAGCACTCTACCCGTAACCATGTTTTTTAAAAAGAATTCTACAATAAACCTTGGCTTGTGTCAACTCGTAAAACTAATACATGTCTGATATCAGTGTTTATCAACACAGGCGGGCGTGTAACTCCAAATGTGTGTCAGCTTTCGAAGGTAGTCTATTGGTTTGTTAATCTATTGGACACGTTTTAAGTTTTCTTACGATTGGGAACGAAGAAATTCTCCCAATTCTAGAAATGATTTCGATAGAATTGCATTCTTGTTATAGAATTTAGGGTCCACATTGTAGTTTATTGCAATGTTTGGTAATATTATCGCATCGAATTGCTTTTTATTTGTGTGTTTGTAATTAAAGCTGTAAAGGTTTCAGGGGTTTGGGCTCAGTTCAATGTCAGGCGTGTGGTGAACTTGAAAATTTGTGTGTGTGGGAGGGACTCTGAAGCGGAAGCCAAAGTTGAAGGTGGCCGAAAGTTTCAATAAATCGATGTCAACACCGTGTGCCGCCGTTGCCATGGACAACCGAAAGTCCTTTGCAGGGCCAAACACGTCAGAAATATCGCCGTAAACAAAATAAAACTGATGCCAGTCCAATAACAAAATGGGAATGTTGCACAATTTGGCTGACTTGATAAAGATTAAAAAGGATAAAATGACAATTCTGGTGCTGGGCCTGAACAACAGCGGCAAGTCCTCGATAATCAATCACTTTAAAAAGTCCAGCGAACAGACGTCCATTGTTGTGCCAACTGTTGGCTTTATGGTGGAGCAGTTTTACAGTAAGTGGGGTGTGGAATATGAATATCTATAAGCTCCCTGTAATTGTGAACTCATTGTCCTGGCACAGGCATGGCTGGCGTCAGCATAAAGGCAATCGATATGTCTGGAGCTACGCGGTACCGAAACCTTTGGGAGCACCAATTTAAGAACTGTCATGGCATTATCTACGTCATCGACTCCAGCGACCGCATGAGATTCGGTAGATTGGTCAATCATTCCACCAGTCCATCTTCCATTGCTGAAAGTTTCCATTTCAGTTGTGGTCAAGGATGAGCTGGATCTCGTGCTGAAGCATCCGGATTTATGCAACCGAATAGTGCCAATTCTCTTCTATGGAAATAAGTCGGACATGGAGGACTCTCTGTCGAGTGTGAAAATAGCAGCAGGTACTTGAAAAAGTTGTGTCATTTTACTTATATTTGAGTGCTACGCAAAATCCTTGGTTATTTGTTTCCAACTACTTTATAAAGAGTTTATTTTTATTTGCATTTCCTGACCAAAACTTGATTTAAATTGTCGATAATTTAGTACCTTTTAAAGTAATCTCTTGCATGTTTCAGCTCTGAGATTGGAGAATATCAAAGAGAAACCCTGGCACATCTGCTCGAGCAATGCCATTTCGGGTGAGGGCCTCGGCGAGGGTGTCCAATGGCTCATTCAGCAAATGCGTTTCGCCATGCTAAACAACAAAGATGCCGCCAAGGCCAGATCTAAGCACTCCAAGTAGATCTTTAGATTCTTAACACTCTCTAACCTTAATGTTTAATAAAAAAAAGAATTGTTTTTTCGGAAAATGAGTATTACCAGTCTTTTTTTTTTAGGAAATCAACAGAAATTTATTTTTTCGCAGGGACAATCTATTCGTTTCATTACAAATTAACACAGGCGAAGATGGCTAAGCAGGTTAGCGCTTTCCCTTCGTTAAATGGTAAATAATATATGTGTAAATTCAAATTAATCAATATTATTTAATTTAGCAGTCTAAGAAGTTAGCCGCCATCAAAAGTTCTAGTGCGATCTCTGGTGCGATTGGGAATTCGGGTATTTCGGTAGAACTGTTGGTGTAACGCACTTTATAGGTGAAGTACATGCAGACCTTTTGTAAGACGTGGGATCTGAAAAGCAAACGAAGTGGTTAATAGTTGCCAGCAGTGTTTCAACCAAGGGAATTATGCAATTATGAGATTAGCAGATAGTTCTAAGGGAAAATGTCGCATAATCTAAGCTCTCTGAAAGCCTGTATAGACATGGCAAGAAAAATAGGGCTGGAAAATGGGAAATGCTATATAAATTAACAATTTTTTTCTATTATATTTGTATACTGATAAATATTACCAATTATAACGAATATTAACATAGTATTGTAATAAAATATGGAATTAATGGGAGTATACATTATTTCTTTGTGACGAAGCACTAAAACCAAATGTGCTATATATAGAGTCCTTCACTATGGAATTTTTCATCACTTTTAAACTGTAGAAAACCATTAAAATTAAAGCTGTTCCGTTATTATTTCAGTAAATATTATTAGCTGTTTTCTATTACTATTCCCCTTGCAGTTGCCCAGAAGATTACAACATACAAAGCCGAGGCTAAAATCGTTTCAAGCGATCTTTGTAATCCCTGCAATTTAGCTTGGGCCCTGCCTGGTGCCACCTAGGTACATGTATGCGTGTGTACATACACATATAGTACATATGTATGTGCAAATTTGTCGCCGGTCAATAGGTCACCGGATGACTTGGCGCTGCCCAGGTGGCAAAAGCAACCGCCGGTGGCCCTCCAGCGGGGTCTTTACTTACGGAATCTCCCGGAAATGCACTTCGTTAGCCTCGTTCTCGGCAAACTGGCCAGGGCCCGACAACATCGCCCGGATTGTGCCGGAGGTGAGAGCGTGTTCCCGTTTTACAACAAATTCGTGGCCGTCCGAGGAAATCAGCTTCACGTACATGGCATCCGGCCCCTCGCATCCGCCATAGATTTTGTCACCGCGCTGCTCGTCCATTGCTATCATCTAAATTGCTTTTTTTGAGGATTAATAATGCTCGCAAAAATATTTTTATTTTACCTTACTTTAGAGCTGGGAAATCATCGATGTCACAATCAAACTTATCGATGGTTTCAAAAAAGGCGATACATCGATCTCGAAAAGACTTTGTTGGTTTCACCCCTTGGCCGGTATTGGTCACACTTCATTTTCGAGAAAATGGTTCGGTTTTACTTCATTTTTCTGCGTCTCCCGGTATTTTACTTATATAAGCACGTGGTAAATAAGCATTCTAAGGAAAACTAAATTTTCTGGGGACACCATCCCTAAATTCCTCAAAAAACTTACTAAAAGTCTTGGAGTTGCCATACTTTTAGGGAAAAATATTTGGGCTATATTACAAATAAAATCATTTTTAAAATCGTCGATAGTATCGTTTTATTAATACACTTTTGTGCAATTATTTCAATTTCGAAAATTCAAAATCCCTCAAAGTTGCCGCGCAAAATTAGGAGTGCTGCCACTGCGTTGCCATATTTTCCAATAGGTCGGTAAGGCCTAGTTGGGAAAACTGCTTTACCATTAAGAAAAATAAGCAGTGTGAAAGGAAGCTGTTTGATAACAATATTTAAAATAAATAAATTAATTTTAAAATACATTGATTTAGGAATTTGCAACAACAAAATAAATTAATTTAATTTGGTAATTTATTTTGCAAAATCGTATTAATGTTATGAGTTAGCGAACTGCTTTGCAATGCTTGACAAAAACAATGATTTTGTAACAACAAAATATTAAATTTAATAATAAAATTAAAACCAATTACTTTCTTGATAAATAATTAACTAATTTCATAATGATTGGTTTTATTAAAAAAATTGATAGAGTAAACGGGATTATGATTTATTTAATTGGGGAATTTATTTTGCAAAATCGTATTAAGGTTATGAGTTGTGACTCATAATTGATGACATATGTTTTCAAAATTAACTCGACCTGCAAATGTACAAGTACATCTTAATAAAAATATGTGTGGGAAATTGTAGACTGAAGTAAATTAATCAAAAACTAGACACACAAGGCCATATTTAAGCTTGCAGTCGAGCAAAAATAACATAACACAATGTATGTGGGCTGCAAATTTCCACTTCCTACGTTCAAGATAATAGTGCCCACCTTCTCAAGGGCGAATTGAATTTGTTGTTTCTTGTTGCAAAATATATACCCAGAAAGTTGGGGCAGGTTAAGACCTCCTAATAAATAACAATCTATAAATAGATCGATTCGGTGAATGAAATTATCAATTATCAACAAACATGAGCACATCCCACACCAGCAGGAGAAGATTATCCTCGCTTTCTCTAGCAAATCAGAGTTATAACCCTCCAAAATAGTAATAGTAATAAGAGAGTGTGGCTTAGACTTGTGAACAAAATGGGATCCGACTTTATTGATTACGTTGTTGTTAAAAGAACAAACATATTACAACTGAATGAATTATTTGTTCTCGCTTTTCTTTTCTTTTTCGCAAAACATTATTGATCGAGAATGGGGATTTAGTTCTCGTCGACCTCAGCCTCTTGCTCCTCCTCGAATTCGGCATCCTCGTCGGCGGTGGCCTCCTGGTACTGCTGGTACTCGGACACCAGATCGTTCATGTTGCTCTCGGCCTCGGTGAACTCCATCTCGTCCATGCCCTCGCCGGTGTACCAATGCAAGAAAGCCTTGCGCCTGAACATAGCGGTGAACTGCTCGGAGATGCGCTTGAACAGCTCCTGGATGGCGGTGGAGTTGCCAATGAAGGTGGCGGACATCTTGAGGCCGCGGGGCGGGATGTCGCACACGGCGGTCTTCACGTTGTTGGGGATCCATTCGACGAAGTACGAGCTGTTCTTGTTCTGGATGTTCAGCATCTGCTCGTCGACCTCCTTCATGGACATGCGTCCGCGGAAGATGGCGGCGACGGTAAGGTAGCGACCGTGGCGGGGATCGCAGGCGGCCATCATGTTCTTGGCATCGAACATCTGCTGGGTCAGCTCGGGCACGGTGAGGGCGCGGTACTGCTGGGAGCCGCGGGATGTGAGGGGAGCGAAGCCGGGCATGAAGAAGTGGAGACGGGGGAAGGGAACCATGTTGACGGCGAGCTTGCGGAGATCGGCGTTCAGTTGACCGGGGAAACGGAGGCAGGTGGTGACGCCGGACATGGTCAGCGAAACGAGATGGTTCAGATCACCGTATGTGGGCGTCGTCAGCTTGAGAGTACGGAAGCAGATGTCGTAGAGAGCCTCGTTGTCGATGCAGTAGGTCTCGTCCGTGTTCTCCACCAGCTGGTGCACAGACAGGGTGGCGTTGTAGGGCTCCACCACGGTGTCGGACACCTTGGGCGAGGGCACCACCGAGTATGTGTTCATGATCCTGTCGGGGTACTCCTCACGGATCTTGGAAATCAGCAGGGTTCCCATGCCGGAGCCGGTACCGCCGCCGAGCGAGTGTGTGAGCTGGAAGCCTTGCAGGCAGTCGCAGGATTCCGCCTCCTTGCGGACAACATCGAGGACAGAGTCCACCAGTTCGGCGCCCTCTGTGTAGTGACCCTTGGCCCAGTTGTTGCCGGCGCCAGACTGGCCGAACACAAAGTTGTCGGGCCTGAAGATCTGGCCGAAAGGTCCCGATCGCACAGAGTCCATGGTGCCGGGCTCCAGATCAACAAGGACCGCGCGGGGCACGTACTTGCCGCCGGACGCCTCATTGTAGTACACGTTGATGCGCTCCAGCTGCAGGTCGCTGTCACCATGGTAAGCGCCGGTGGCATCGATGCCATGCTCATCGGAGATGATCTCCCAGAACTGAAAGTAGGTAGAGAAAAACGAAAGAGGGGTTTAGAAAAGGCCAGAGTTTGGAAAATCGATTTATGATTCACGTATGAGTCATCAGCTTGGCTTATTAAGTAATGCCAAAAATGGTCCAATTGTCAAATATAAGAGTTCTTTAAATGGCAAATAAGTAGGTTGGAAAAGCCATCTGTCGCTTTATTGAACTATGAATCAGGTTTTAAAATCAATTGGTTATTAAATTTATACATTTATGCCATCTGCCACACCTTTTTCAAAGGTACTTTAGGTTTTCTTAGCGCTTAGCCTATTTAACTTGGACATATATAGAAATAATCAATATATTGTTATAAAATTCGGACAATGAAGTATTTAAGGTGACGAAAATAGCCTTCAAACTTGCTATTATTGCGATGGGCATCAAATGGAAGAAACCCCAATGCTATTTTGTCGTTGTATCTCGATCATAAGACCTAACTATACGCTGACGTGTTAATTTATCTACACTTAAGAACTCCGCCGTTCAACCTCTGTTGGTGTGTAATTACCTTCAAGGGGCAAAACCTCAATTAAAGCTTGGAGAAAGTTGGAGTTTTGAGCACTCAAAACCACACATGAAGCCCATTCATAGAGAAAATTCGACTCGGGAAAGTTCTGGCTTGGAAAGCCAGTCAGCCAAGTGAGTGTGTATCTTTATCGATTGGAATTGAATGGGCGCGAGGGGAGCTCAGGCCTCAATTATGTATGTACCCAAGTCTAGGCTGGGCTCTAGGCTATATAGCATGTATAGCATATACTTGTATGCTGAGGCACCTATGTGTGTCGGCGGCCGCCATCATAAACTCTGTGTATGGGCCGAGCTCCGATTAACATAACTCATTCCGCTGCCATTTTTGGTGCGCCACCACCACCACCACCGACAACGATAACGTCATCTGGCGTGGGCTTTGGCTGCGGTCTCGGATCTCGAGGCGCAGCTGTCACCCTCGGCCTGGCCCGGTCCGGTGCGCTACGATCTCTCTTGAATCTTCGGGCGTGGGCCGAGGTGTCTGTCAGCTGCCCCCACGCACGCACAGCCGGCGACCTCAGAGCCGGGTTGCTTGCTCTCCAGCACTCTAGCTCTCCACCTTTCCGCCACCCCAAACCCCCCAGTTTCCGATGGCTTACATCACCGGTTGAGGCTCGGATCTCAGCCCACTCTCTGGCTCAGACGGAAACGGAGAAGGAGGAGGCACTTGGAGAGAGGCGTCGGCGTTGGCGTTGCCAGAGGTTAAACTGCAGCTTAGAGAGCTCCAACCGCCGACCATCTGGCGCATAAATCGTCTGTTTTTCAGGGCATTACGTCACCGCTCAAAGCAAAGTTTAGCTCTGCTCGTTGTTTATGTCGCGTAAACAAATAAAACAATTTGCCGAAATAAGTCGGGTATTGGGAACGGTTCGTACTACGTACGGGGGAAATGCGTGGTTGCCACTCGTAAAAGGGAAATGGTACCGCATTTTATATATAGAAATATTTATTCCCTTTTAAGCCAGCGTTGCTCGCACACACTCGCACACCCAGAGCCTTACTTGGGCACAACAATTGTTGTGTTGCAGCTGCTGCTCGCTCAGAGTCTAAGGGGATTTTTTTTAAGGCGTTTCCGGGGGTTGTTTTCGGCCTATTCTCAGGACATGGCCATCGATTTTCCGGCAAGGACTAGATACAGGCGATGACACAGCGGATTCGTCATCATGCCGGCTGTCCCTGTCCCGTTATCCCTCCGCCATCTGCACGCATGTGCAGCACCGCCCTTCTAAACTGCTGCCTGTGCTAGTGAGCGGAGTTTGAGTGTATGTGTGGGTATGAGAGAAAATCAGATAGAGACAGATGGCGAATTCCTCTGTATATGGTCATCTCGTTTTGCAGCCTCTCTTCTCTAGCCGGCCCCCTTACGAACAACCGAGAGTTGCAAATTGCAATTTTACTTTGAGCAGAGAAGGTGCTGCTGCGCCCAACATTCATGTATGCATATCGTCATGACCGAAAAATAGAAAATGTTTTCAGGCCGGAGAGATAAGATAGCAAAGCCAAGCGGCGCTGAAGTGCAAAATACAAAAATCGAGCGAATGGAATGCAAGAAAATCGATAGAACGAAGACATCTGCAGGCTCACAGACACACACAGGAGCATTAATGGTGTATGTACAAAATACATACCAATTATGTATGGAGCACAACTCTCTTATACTCCGCGAACCGGTCAACGGCGACCGGTTCAGCCATTTTAGGTTAAAATGACGTCATGTTTTCTCTTTAGAAGACGCATAGCGGCAAAAACCGGCCGACGCTCACACACACACAGCTGCACGAATGCCCATGTACGAGTGTGTTTATGACTCTGCGTGTCTGTCGGCCGTCGGTGTGTGAGACGAAAAGTAAGAAAAGTACCCTTCACCATCTGTGCGGTGAAATGGCTTTCACAACCGGAGGAAAACTATGAAAGTATTTTGCGGCAGGGAAAATGACTCATGCACTCACCACGCACACATACGCACACAGTTCGATGTAAATGCAGACACACCCAACTATAATTACATGTACATATGGCCAGAGTCAACGGCCCTAAAAGGGAGCCTTTATTATTCCTACTAATGTAGGGCGTGTCTAACTGTAGTAGTCGAAATGAAACAACAAAGTTCAAGCATCTTTTCGAAATCGGACAAACATACAAGCACAGATGCCGGGACTCGGCAAACTCGCACACACACACTTATGTTTCGAGATATACATAATTTGCGCTGTGTGTGTGAAAATGCCGGCGGCCTCAATACAAATTTTTGCCACATGGGCAGCTGCCGTGCAAAATGACGCCATTTTGGCAACTGTACTCGAGAACAATTCCAGAAAACGAACAGAAAATTTGAAAACCGTGTGGGAAAACTCACCTTGGCGCCGATTTGGTTGCCGCACTGACCAGCTTGGATGTGAACGATTTCCCTCATTTTGTGTTTGTAGTTTTTGAACTTTTAACTTAAATTATCTTTCGCTTATAGCAGTCGAACACACTCAAACTTGTCCGCTTCACACACTTCGAATATTCGAATTTCGGAGAGGAATTCGCTCTTATATAGTCGCAAGGCTGTCTAGAGCTGGAAGACCTTCGATTGGCACTATCGATACTATCGATGTTTTTCAGTTTTTTCGATGGTTTCTCCGAATGAATTTATCATGAATTTAGCAAACTGTGAGAGTTTAAAACTACTAACAACACTTTGCATAAAGTACCTGTGGATTCCAGCCACTTCGAATGAGTCTGAAAGGACCTTTAGTAAGGCTGGTCAGATTATATATGATCGAAGATCATCTCTAAAACCAAAAGTAGTAGATAATGCTACTTTTCCTCAACAAAAACCAGAAAACATTAGATCTTTTTGTCTCTTATTTTGAATAATTTTGTTATTACTTTGTATTTTAAATATTGCATTGAAGCAAATATAATTTATTAAAATAAATAAAACGTTCTGTTTTTTTTTTTTTATGTATTTTAATTCCTTTTCAGTCCTTCCTGCATTTTTCTAAAGGGCTACTGTAATTTTTTTTTTATACATAATCTGCAAGGGTATATAATCTTCGGTTTACGTTAGATTATAGTCCCATTCTATTTTTTTTCTTTAACTATCGATATAATCGAAAACATCGATGGTGGCCTGGCTGCTACTTTAGGTTTTTTTCCCGTCAAATTTGGCTTTTTTGGAAATTCAGATGCGGGAAAAAATTTAGAAAAAAGGAAAATAAAATATTTGGCCACCTAGGCGGATTATCTTATTTTAGCTAATGATTTCCCAGAGTCTAGCTTATTCGAGAGCTCATCACTGGCAAAACTAGAAATGGACCGTAAATTGGGTAATAAGAACTCGAGAAGAATTGCGACGATGGAGGAATATTTTAAATTATTTAATAATGTTTAAAACTTAAATTTTTTTTAGTAATTTATGTTTTTAAATCGATTTATCCTCTTGCGTTAGTACGAAACAAACTATGATAAATGGACATTGGAAAGGTTGACGAACTGGGAAATCAACTTTTATAAACTGTCATAAGAGGAGTAGAAAAATTAGTGCAATGGTTGAGGACACTGCTAACTAAAAAAATCGATTTGGAACCAATCAAAACAATCGAATATTAAATAAATTTGGTCACCGACAGAGGGCGTTATACAGCGATGAAACAATTGCAAATTTGAAAATTAAAAGTTTGAAAAAATAAAAAAGTAGTTTGAAAGAATTACTCCAAGAATGTATTGCATGTACACAAAATAATAAGATTAAACCTCTTAAAGAAGTCAAAAAATGTAAGAAATGTGATTTGGTGAAATCTAAGGCGTCTCCAGAATTCCCTGCTGGTCAAAGTGCACCAGACATGCTTTGACTGTCTGCCGAACTCGGTCGTTCTCGAAAAGCAGTCGACGCCTGCTTAGCATTTCCTGCGAATCAGCAAAGCTGAGGCAGGTGAAACCCTTGCTGGCCTCCGCTGAGGCACAGCAGGTTGGAAGCTCACAGGTGGCGGAGTAGTAGCCGTAAATCAAACACCGCTGCCACTCCGCCTTCAACTGCTCGAAAGTGGGCATGGTGCCGGTGAAACCGCATAATCCCAGGGTTTCGGTGAGTGCATCAAAGTAGTGCTTCAGAAGCTCATCCTGCTGGTGAAGCAGCAAGTCCTGCTGCAGGCTGGTGAAGAAGAAGAAGTGAAGGTCGATGGCAGGACTGCCCCAGAAGCTGCTCTGGAAATCAAACTGCAAAGCAAATAATTTATTAGAGAAAGATCTTTGATTCGAAGTAGAATCCCACTCACCAGGACAGCCCTCTTGGTGGCCCCGTTGATCATTATATTATTCAGCCAAAAATCGCCGTGACAAATTACGTTAAAAGCCGAGAGCTTTGGATCCACCGCCTCCCGCATGCGACGTGAATAAGCATCTGGTATCTGAGCCTTCATCTTCTTGGTAATCTGCGGCAGTTCCCCGGCAAACAAATCGGCCGCAAACTCTATAGAATCATAATGAATTCCTTTCATAATGGGATCGGTTATTCCTGTTGAGTAAGTAGATGGGGGAAGCTGTTCCACCAGCTGTGCCTGCCGCAGAACCATGGAGGCACCGTGAAACTGAGCTATTTTTTGCAAACATATTTTGGCATCTTCAAGGCCCAGACCCTGAAAACGATCCAAGGCGACGTAGCCCAGTGCGCCAAGGTCTTCCAGAATGTAGGCCTCTATCCCCGGTGAAACTATTGTCTGCAGGCAACTGATAAAAAAACAAAAATAAAATAATAAGAAAATAATAATAAATATTTAACAATTAAATTACTCACTCGGCGCTCAGTTTGTGATCGACCAGCGTGGATGGAGCCCTCTTGAGCTCCTTGGCCATGGCTGGAAGCACCTGCTCGTACATCTGCCTTTCGCTGGAGCCAAGCTCAGCTGCCTCTGGCATCAGGTCTTTGATAATATAGTGGCCCGACTCTAAGTCTGCTTCGGGCGACCTCCGAAACTTTAAGGCCACCCGATGGATAACACTGCAGAAGTTGGCGCCACTCGGGACTACAGTATTGAGGGTAAAATCCTCCACTCTGAGCTTTTCACAGCCGAAGAACGAGGCCAGCGCCTTCTCGAAGGACTCTGAGTTGTAGTTTTCCCCTGTTTTATCTCCCATTTCCGGTCCGTCCATTCACCACAACCGACTGCGAGCGACTGATGGCAGTGCAACAACCTCCGACGCTTTGGAGCTACTTGATAAGATCAACGCACGACCTTGCGGGGGGCTTGGCTTAATTTATTTAGTGGAAAATGGGACTTGTTTCTATTGGTGGTAAGCATAACATAAACCTAATGGAGGTTAAATTAAAAATGATTAGAATCGGGCAAAAATGAAGGAATAGAAGACGGTTTAAAACTGGGCATTTCTGTGTATTAGAAGGGTTCGAAACTCTTGGCCACGTGGAGGTTAAAGTTAGAACCGGTTATTATCTGGAACTACTGTCTTTAGCTTATCGCATTATCTGGTGGTATGTTAATCCATTCTGTACTGATATTTTATAGGTTCTTCCACGGTTATCTTATACTTTTAGTGTCCTGAATTCAACACTTTCGGTTTAGAAAACTCTTTAATATTCATTTATTTATTTCATTTAGAATTTCACTTATATACCTTCTATTTTGTAGGCTAATTTAAAAAAAAAAATACCCCTACAAATCGAATTAAATTAGTTTTTATTTCAGTTTAATTTATATAACTCAAAAAGATCACGTTATATTTATTATTAATAAAAATATCACCATTTTAAAGTCGTTCTGGCGATGATTTAAAACAAAAATCGATGTAATCGATGTTAAACCACCTCTAACCTGTATATAACAGTGCAATTTTTTTATTTTTGTAGGTCGTTTCGCCCGCCCAGCTGGTCACACGCAACCCTACAATAATAAAACGAAGCGACTGGTTCAGCCACTGGTTCGCCGCTGGCTCACAACCTTAGAAAAAATATCGCAATTCCGATATTTGGGCAAACAAAAATTCGTGATATAAATATATCATCTCTAGAAAAAATATCGA
>JAEIHY010020198.1:4314-94058 GCA_018904565.1 Drosophila tsacasi | reverse complement strand
GGTTGGGCGGGAGGTGGGCGTGGGACCCGCGCGTTAAAAAAAAAAAAAAAAAAAAAAATAGCTGCTTTCCCAGCTGCTTTTCCGACTGGACCCACACCTAAGCCTGATAAAATGTTGATAAAATGTCTCCGCAAAAGCTCAAGACAAATAACATCCCCCCGGAATTTGCAGGAGGGCAAAAACGATTGGAATCTAGAGAAATTACGTTGTGAAATGTTTGCCACAATTTGTTTTGCTTTATAATGAGTTATTTTGTATGCAAGGACAGACATTCCACCGCGTCGCTTGCGCCGGGGAAAGCCGGGAAGCTGGGCGGCGGAAAAATGGTAAAATGGGGGGCCAGTCAAAGAGGCCATTTCAAGTTATCCGCAAAGCGTTTTCCCCCAGCTCTCAAACTCGACTCAACTCAACGATTTTGCTTCAATAATCCGGCCAAGTGTTGGCAATGCGCTTTTAATTGTTTGCAATTATTTCACCCATTAATTGCTTTTAATTGGGCCATCCGTAATAAGTTGTTAATGTTCGGTGTTCGGTGTAACACTTTCAAATGTTCACACCTTCACGATCGGTTGACTACAATTTAATAACTATATTGGGGAATATATGCCAATTAAATTATAAAATAATTTAGCTTTTTACGAGTTCAAGAAGACACAATTTTTAAATAATAAATGTAGTTATTTTGATCAATATTATTATCTGAAAATATCTATCTGGATTTAGTACTGATCTGATTTAGATACATTTATTGTTCAATTGTTCTAATATATGTATATATCTGTCGATAAATAAATAGAATGTACCATACACATATTGCATTTAATGTTAAAATTTACTGATTTAGTTTCGAGTTTTTCTAAAATTTGTTATCCATCAAGTAAAGCTTCCCATCGATATTTTTATCAATCGATTTTATTTTAATAGCTGCTCAATTACTAAGCTTTTTCCTCAACTTTGTATTTCTTTTCCAAATAAAAACTTGAGAGTATTTATGAATAAACAAACCTTTCTCACAACCTTACTATTTCAGCAATAATATTAGTTTCTTGCAAAAGTTTCCACAGCACAAACTTTCAGTTGAACAGAAAAATTGAACAAAGTTTAAATTAAGGTCACGAAATTCTCATTTATTTTAAATATATAGTTAAGTCAAGGATTCGCTGCGAGGACTCCACGCTACGGGGCTTGGCATTGAAACGGCAATCGAGGCCGAAAGAAAGTCTCGAGACTTGGCCTTAACTCGCCTTTGATGCCTCATTTGAGGCTGCGCGGGCCAAAGGATTATTTTGTCCTTGCTCATTTAAGTTTTGCCTTTAAAAGTTTCACTTGACGCGGCGACATTGCTGCCGAGAATTTGCTTCAGTAAAAGTTGAATAAAAACTTTGCTAAGGCTTCTCGTTACCTCTTTCTTTCACACTTTCTCTGTCTCTCTTTCTCGGTAAATTCTCCCCGGTTTTTGGGCTCTCTCTCTGGTTTTTCTCTTGTGAAGGTGCGACCCAACAACCCTTGGGCAAAAAAAAGGGAAAAAATATATAAAAATAAAATACCCCCGGCGACATAAACGTTAATTGTTGTTGGTCATGACATAAGAGCCACCATGAAAATGGCCAACAAAGCCAAGTGACATTGCTGCCAAATACAATTTGCGTTATGCAGAAAGCTGGGCGAAATGAATAGATGGAGAGAAAGGATTTTCCTAATGAACTAACAAGGATATGCTGCGGCGAACTGGGGCTCAAGCCGAGCGTAAAGGATTGGGCCACGTTCCTGCAGCAGAACAAGGCCCACACACACTCTCTGAAATACTAAAACCTCACACCTCAAACACACACTCACACACACAGATTGTACGTGCGAACAAGGTCAAATCCTGTCGGAGAGTCGCAGAATTTCCGCCCGAAAAATATTTTTGGCCGAACGATTGCCTCCATTCTGATGTTGGCCAACATTCAATGCATTCAGACAGAATTCGAAAGCAATCAAGAGAAAATAATGTTCACTTTAATGGGTCAAAACATTTGGGTGCTGACAAAGCTTTAAGGGTTTCTAAACTAGGGAATATCCATGAAGAATTTAATATGTGCATGGCTTTTGGGAATTTATGCGGAATTTGTTTGTGGTTTATTTGCTTATTCTGCGTTGCTCTTATAATGTTTTAAATTATTTTATATGTTACATAAATTGTTTATCTTTTCCTATGAAGTTATACCACATTTATTACTTTTTCAATGCATTATACATATTTTTTAATTCATATTTTCATAAAGTGTATGTAGCCTTAAAAATTGTGCATATTTTCCTTGATATAAAGATATTTTCTCACATTCATTTCATTTAAAATCTACTACAAACCTTTTTGTATTTATAATTCAAACTTTTTTTATTCTCAGCAATTATTTGCCATATTTTCTTATATTAAATATATTTTTTGCTCAATTTCATTTATGCCTGTAAATATTTCCACAGGTAAATGAAAAAGTGACAAAAACCATATAAAAACCTCATATTTCCGCTCGACAAATCATGGGTTTGCATAATCGAAAAGACAGCCGAAAAAATGTCGAAAAAATCATTCTAAAGCCAAAGAAAACAAAAAATTAAAGCAATAAGCTGAACAAGTGAAGCAAAAACCGAAAAAAAACCGAATCAATGACACAAAAGTAAACAAATGGAAACGTAATGGAAGCCTTACATGAAAACCCATTAATCTTGGCTCTGACGCAACTCGCACGCAGGTGAAAAGCAGGTGGAAAATTCTAACCTCGACTGGGGATCAGGAAGGGGAAGGGGGAGATCAGGAAGAGGGGCCATAAGCAAGATTAGCCAGGTTGTGCAATGGCCAATCAAAATCCGTCCGGGAAACACACATGTGATGGAGATGATGATGGCGTCAGTTTCCTTTTAGTCCCTCTGTCCACCTGTAGCACTGCCCTTATGTCCTTCTCCCTACTCCTAAACCATTTCAATATATATTTATGAATGTATATAAACCAGGGAAAAAAAGAGAGAAGCCATGTTTTATAACAAACATATGTCACCAGCGAATGACAATGCTATTTATATTCTTTTTATTACACGATGTCATTTCAATTCAAAGGAATCTAACTTTACTTGAGGCCGATCTGCCATTTTAAATTTAATAAATGGTTCAGCGTTAATCCTTAAGGATATTCTGGGATTTTAAAAGTTCAAAGGTAAAAAAGAAATGACAATTCACGGTGATTTCTCTTAATTTTGCCAACATGTCGTATGAGTAATTTTGAGGAACTAAAATAACATTCTATTTAAGATTTTAGTTATATCTTTAAATTTAACAAGTTGGAGTTTTAAAATTTGTTTGAAAATAGATGAAACTGTATTAAAAAGTTAATGAATTTATCAGCCTATTTAAAAATATAACATTTACATTAATTGAATCAAACATTAGCAAAAATGCATAATAAATCATTGCGTTGCATCATTATTCTTACAAATATCTTCTAATTTACCAAATATTTAATAAATGCCTCAACCATTAATTTGGTGGCTTGTGGCGCTCAGTTGATAAATTAATTACCAAAATGCAGATTCCCAAAATAAAAGATAAGACCACCAAAAATATCCTCTCCCCTATTACCTCTCCATTTTCGGTGCCTCCCCCACCCCCTGCGTCACTCTCATTTGTATTACTTTGTAAGGACACCACCCCAGAGCTCGGCCACCTCCTGGTATTATTTACTTTTGCCTTTTTCACCGCTGAAGCGACAGTCGACTGACACAACAAAACACTCCCATGTCGGTGGGTGTAGCGAATGAAATTTAAAACCGAGCAGACGCCGTTTTTAATGCCTTTGTTGGTCGTCTCCTCGCTGCATATATAGTATATATTGTGTGTATTGTGTGTACGGACGCTTGTATGTACGTCTTCCTTAGTGGAATTAAATTAATGACAAACAATTTCTCATTGTCTTTTCACTGGTGCGTACTTAGCACGCGCCGGAAATGTATCCATATCCGTTTGAAATTTTTCCATTGTTTTCCTACAGCACACACACACACAATACACAACACAAAGTCGCTTAAGCAGCGATAAAGAGATCCTGTCCTGCACTACAAAAAAGGTATTTTTCAATTAAATGAAGTAATGAGCCTTTTGTTTCAAATGAACAGAGAATTAAGGACGTAGAAGAGTAGAGTTGTTTATAAAATAAAAACAGAGCAAAACAATTCTCTAAGGGTTCATATATTATCCACATTCGTTTGTTGGAATGTTTATTTATTAGTAATTATGCAAATATATGATTTAATTTGTTCATGAATGTAAATTAAACCTTTGTAAAAATTGCCTTCTAACATTAATATTTTCCGGTTCTTATTTCCCGAAAATATATTCCTAAATTATGTACACCATTTTAATTCCAGTATAGATTCTTTCCCCACCTTTTGTTTCTTGTGTAGAAGCCCCATAAAAGGGTGGCGAAGTTGGGAAAAAGCAGGCCTGGGACCTACAGCAAATCGCCCTTAAGTGGCCAACTGTCGAAGGACTGCCATTAGAGGCTCTACCACCGCTCGCCCAGTAGCCCGGGATCGCACATTAACAGTCGTAAAACTTATGGCCGGCCATTGCCAACTATTAGCCATCAATGGCAGCTGTGGTCCAGCGTGTCCTTCGCCAGCAGGCAGGATTCCCCCTTAATTTGCCGCAGTCACGCCCCCGCATTCCATCGATTTCAATTGCATTTTCCTTATTTGCAAAGCAACCGCAATGTAATGTTTAATAAATTGACAAATTTTGGTGCTGCATATCTAGCTTAAAATTTATTCACAGCCTTTACAGATAAATTAATCAAAATCTTGTTGGCCTAGCCTAAGGTTGTGGCTTGGATTTTTGGCTTCCTGCAGCAGGATTTACCTTGAGAAAGGTAACTCAATGCAGCCCGACATTAAGCAAAACAGGCAAACAATTTGCGGCCAGACGACACGTTGGTCTTCTGGCTGTGACAAATTCTTGTTTATGGTTTGCAATAATTTAAACTACAAAAGGTTTATTGCATATTATATTTTATATATATATATATATTTTAGATAAATAAAACAAGCTGCAAATCCGATTATTATCAAAGGGGGGAAAAAACAGAGGAATTGGAATTGATATTGATGTAAATATAAAGCTCCTCTTATGTTTCTAATTAAAGTGGCATTTATTTGATATTTAAAGATATATCCAACATGTAATTAAATCATATTAATTGAATCGCTCTTGCACATTGGTCCTTCGAGACGGATGTTCAGAAAGTGAATATAATACTTTTAGAAAAACCAATCAGCGTAAACCTAAATACTATTTTTAACAATAACCCCTCGAAAAATTCCCATAATAACCCACCAGTTCGACCTCTTCAATCAATTTAATTGGACGGGTCGTGGAAAGGCCTAAAAATAAACCGATTACGATTGGACCTGCCCTTTAAACTTTAATTCCTGTGCGGAACGGAACCGCTGATATTCGGTCCCTGGAACATTCATTCAGATCGGCGGACAGGTGCATATTTTCCCTTGCCGGGGTTACAGCGGAAGGCAATTGAAAGCAATTTCACTTTTTATTATTAAACGAAGAAGAAAAATGCCCCCGAACATGTCGGCCATATTCCGCTGGTTTGCCCTGCTATCCATTGACATTTATATGTATATACATATATTTTTTGGCCAAAGCAATAATGATAAATGCGAATTTCTCTGTTCGCTTTCTTTTGGCATTGAACTGGAAACATTTTGACAGGCGAGCGAACGAATGTATAAATTACCAACGAAATACACTTTTGAGAAAGCCAAAGTCGACTCACCTGGCCATGTTGTGTAGCTGTAGTGTCCTTGAAGGCCTTCTCCCTGTGAGTGGTGAGTGGTGCGTTGTGGCTGTGTGTCCTTTGTTGCGGTCGCCACTTGTCCTGAAATCAGCATGCACGACCTGGATGAAGAGCGCTCCTTCTTCTCCCAATATCCAGATGAGCAGCACCAGCCACTTACATCGTTTGTCTCTGTCTGGTAGCCGCCGTATTCCCCGTCTGGTTGATTGAGTTTGAGATTTATGCCTTAAGTGCTGCCGGGGGATTTGTTATCTTGTCCTTTTTGGCCTGGCCTATACGCATATCGTCTGTTTGCTCTGCTTCTTCCTTCGGCTTTGCCGGCCAACTTTCTTTGCCTTGGCTTTGATTCCGCTGGAAAAGGGGGAATGGGAAATGATTTGAGGAAAAAACAACACAACCGTTTTATAGCGGACGATGATGACGGTGGGCTTGGTAATTATGATGATGCTGCTCCTGCTTCTCTGCGGTCTCCTTTTTGCTTTCAATTTACATAAGCAGCAGGCAGCATCATTAATATTGCAAATGTGTGTTTGTGTTTGCTTAGAAAAAAATAGAGGAGGTCTATGATAAATATTTGTTAAAAAATACTATAATTATTGGGTGAACTTATAGAAAATGATTGGAATAAATAAGCAAGTGATAAAGAGGATTTTTCAATAATAGCCCTAAATATATTTTTAACAGCTTTAATTAAAATGATTGCCTAATAACCTTGAGATAAACTATGTTTAATTGTGAGCTATAAGAAATGTTATCAATGTTTTTCAATATTTTCGGTGGTATTATCGATACTATTAGGATATTATCGCTCTATATAAAATTTAAGGGATTTTAATGTTTGGGGTATTTCTTTAGAAATGATTTTGTTTTTAATTTTTAAAAGAATCACTTAAAATAACCAAATTAGCTTGTAAAAAATCCAAGATGCTGCTCAAAAAATCCAAAGATATCAACTAGCTTAAAAGTTACATTTGAACACATTCGTAAAGTCCTTAAATTTGATGTATATAATCTCTCCAATTTCTCCATGTGTGCGCATGTTTTTCTTGCTTTTTAAGCGCTCGTTCTGAGTACTTCTGTAATTCCATTTCCATCCTTAACAAATTTAGCTTGTTGCGGACATTTATCATACGCCCTGTGTGCCCTGCGTTCTTCCCACCATAAATCACTCCCCGCACTGCCTGTTCTCCTCTCTTCTTCGATCTGAAACGCTCTCCGAAAATAAAACGAGAAAATGCAATTATAATTCGCCATTCAAACAACTTTTAATGCCAACTGACAGCTGCCCCAGAGTCTGTCCATCGATATCCATATCGATGCGATGTTATGTTGTGTTGTTTTAGTCGAATTTTATGGATTTCTGTGGGGATGATTGATTGTTTAGGCCGTTTAGATTTGGGGAAATGTCGAGTATAACTATTACGATTGATGTTTAGATCGGAAATCTCATGAACAACTATTACTATTGACTAAAGCTTCTGTTTGACTATTTATAAATACAATTATGGCCTTGTTTGTTAAATATCCTTTAAAATAATAAAATATTGTTTCGTTTTTCTTCCTTGTCTTAGTTTTTATATATTAAGATTCTAACCCTTATATAGTTAGCTCTTAGCCTTATCATTTTCATGGACAGCTTGTCAAAAACCAATCAACTTTTGAGCACAGAAAATAATGTAAAATTCCTTGATTTTTCTTAAAATTCCACAATTTTGTATACACGCTGTCAATCAATTTAGTTTGGTAAACGTGAAGCCTTTAACTTTAGTCCTTTAGGACATATCTTAAAATGTTTGTACTCCTTCAACCGATTTGAAGGCAAATCAATGTTTTTCAGGCTCGCAAAAGAAGCTAAAGCCAAAAAAACACGCCCATTACTAGAGCACTTTTATAGCCGCGCCCGCCCCTGGTTTTCTTTTCGTTTTTTTTCCGGGCGCCCCTGGGAAATGGGCTCGATAAGGCGGAGGTGGGCGGTGGGCGGTGTGTATTGTCAGCTGTTTCCCATTATGACTTTGGCGGAAATATACCAGAGGACGACAGAAAAAACATTTGAGGAAAAGCGGAAGCAGAAAAAAAGCCGCCACTGGCAATACCAAAACACTCTAGCACACCAAGACAGCACAACAAGAACAACAACACACACATACAAACAAACCGATAAAAATAAAAACAAAACCGGTGGAACGAAGAGGCAAAAATTGGAACTAAATGCGTATACGTAATGTGATAGAAGCCACCTCCCTAGCTCCCCCAAAAATAAAAGTAGAGAGTGCTAAGGGAAGGGGGAAAAGAACAATGGCGACGTTGACGACGACGTTGGCACTTCTCAAACAAGCCAACAAAAAAAGAAAGAAAAAACAAAAAAAGAAAAGGGGAAAAGTCGGCCGAATCCCTAAATACCTTTTTCTTGCTAACTCTGCGGAGACTTTGAGCTATTTCAACCAACTTCATTAGCTTGGGCTCAACAAATGCTGAGTTAGCAGTAATATATATAATCTTATATTTAAGTTAAGAAAGTGGTTTTTCTAAAAATAAACCTAATCTTTGCACAACTTCCTTTGATACTGGATTGCGGATAGTTTTCTTAGTAATAGTTATAAACCAAGTTTAAGTAATTAATAAGTGAATAAGGAACATGGGATTCTTAATAAATTAAACAAAGTTTAATTGGTTTACACAATAATAATTCAAAAAGACAGCTCTTTGGTAATCATAAATTTTGTTTATAGATGAAATACAATTGTTTCAGTAGGACGTATTCAGCATCTATTAATTCTATAAATTGCTTTAAAACACTCGAAATTAGATATTTCTGTTAGAACTCTAAAAGGACAAAGTCTTTGTATAATTCTGTTACAAAATTCAAATTATTTTCATCGCAAATTAAAATAAAAAAATAATAAAAATAGATTCATGTTAACCAAATAAACATTATTTTAAAATATGTTTTAAATTCTATGAATCCCAAAAACTTAAGCGCTCCTAAAAAGCTTAACTTTTTTTTTACCTTTTACAAACACCCATTATAAAATGATATTAAACTAGTTTTAATATCCCTAGAATCTCCCAACAACTTAAATTTCCCTTGTCTTTAAAACACTTCATTTATTTTATGTAAAAACCTTCTAAAAAGGGTATAAAATAAGCAAGTCAAACGCAAAACCTAGAGAAAAAAACAACTTTTCGTGGCATGAAAATCGAAAAAAGGGAAACCGAAACACTAGACTACACACATATAGCTACTTAAGCACACACAAACACGCTGGGAAATGCGATAGGAAAAACCTCATGGAAGGAGGCGAAAGGGGACAGCAGACAGAGAGTGCGACAGGGAGGGCGACAAACAAACAGTGGGACAAACCGACGGCGCTTGTCACTTGGCCGCCTCATTCCATCTCGGCTCAGTTCAGCTCAGTTCTGTTCAGTTCAGTTTGTTTGGCTCGATTTCAATGCACTGCCGACATATTAGTATGCAAAACTGATAATCAATAGGAGACGACGACGAGGACGACTCAATGGCCGGGCGCTCAGTGGAGATTATGGCGCAATTTGCATACGGGATACGGGTGTGTGCCAGGCGAAGATGTCGCCCTATCCCTATTTTGACAGCTCCTAACCCCCTGACAAGTCCCCTGCCAGTGGCACCCTGCCCAAGTCCAACGCCATTCAGACTAATTTAATTGACTCGGGCCATTGCAATTGGCCCACTCATCCGCTAACTGGCAACAAACTAATGTTTAATGTGTGCGGAGCGGAACTTTTTATTCGTCCCTAATTGAAATTCGTGGAAACGACACTGAAAAGCTTTCAGCCCAGCAGCCATTGAAAGGATAGATTTAAAGTTTCTAAATTTCAAGGGAAGCCAACATTTTAATAGCACTTTTATGTATTTTAAACCAAAGTTTATTACCTATAAATTTATAGTTTTCTAGAAAAACAAGACGATTGTCTTGGTTGAATTTAAGTTAAATTATAAAATAGGTTTTCAAAGGTTGTAACGCTTTTTTGTCTTTTTAAAATTAATAAATAATCTTAATATGAGAAACTAATATCTTATATCTTCAGCTGTTATTCCACAGATATTAAATACATATACTGGTCACCAAAAACAGTAACCGTTCGAAAGATATTTCTGAAATGTTTGCTAAAAAAAATAAATACATATGAAATACCATACACATCCTTTTTTCATTGCTCTTCCCTGAAATTTTTCAATAACTCTCTTGGGGGTTTTATGGCCGCAATTTGCAATTTATCATCAATTTGATGTGCAAGGGGCCGAACATAAAAGTGGTCCACAAATGGAGAATGTAACAAAGGGCAATAAAAGAGGCGATGCCTGAACCAAGGGACAGACTTACTATACTATACCTCCTCTGTTCGTACATATATCCATAAGCATAAGGCTTGATTTCCTATTGATTTCTGGTCAGGAGCTAGCTGCATTCACCTGAAATTCTGAGTCAAACGCACCTGCTGCTTTTACACAGTGAGAAAATTAATGGTAACAACTGTGGTTACTTTTACATATCGATATAATGGTTTAAAGTTTCTTGTAACCTAACTGATCGTAACAATGACACAGATTCGTATATCTTTACGTTTTTCATTACCAAGCCAGGCCAAAATCGAGAGCGCAAACAAAAATATTCAATTGCAAATAACAAAACACAAACTAATCAAGTACGAATTTAGATTTTTCGAATTTTTTTGAGGCATTTAATAAAACTACAAATATTTTTCTCTGCCTGATGTCCTGCCCGTCTCTCTGGGGGGATAACAAAAACTATAGCATACTTATGGGCCGCTTTGAGAGCTGCCATAAGACGCTTAATAACTGCGAGTAGTGGCGGCGCATGGCGGCCGTCGGAGTGGGGCAGGACACAAGGACATGGACGGCGGCCCAGTCCGCCGTATATGTACGTGCCAATGGCCGTAGTCGCAGTAATAAACACACGCACAGCCCAGTTAACAACACAGAGAAATATGCCCCAAGTGTCAGGGCGGGTAAAACATGCAATGAATGAATGCGACAAGGTGGCTGTGGGAGCGGGGCCTAAGGAAATGGGAAATGGATTTTCAGCTGCCTTTGTTTTTGTTTTCATTTCTTTTTGTGTGGCTTTCGTTTTTTCTTTTGCTGTATATTTGTTGTTTTTTGTTTTATAATTACTCTGATAGAGGTCGTTGTGTGAGCGTGTCTGCATTGCTGTGTGTGTTGTGGTAAGCACACATAACGGTAATTTAATTAACATACATAAACACACACACTAAAAGGGAATGTGGCACAATGCAGGGGGTTTTTCGGGGCAGGGGTGGCACTTACAAAGCGTTCCGATAAACTGCCTTCCTTTTAATCGATACTTAAACTCTGTTCTTAACTTTGGCTTAACTTTGTTAGTCACATTCAATAATTCTGTAATTTATATAGTAGACATTTATATATCCCGAAAAGCACTTGACTATTATTTTTTTGATTCGCTCAACAAACACTGAAAACTAGTGGCTAAGTTTGCGGTTTTATTTTGTTATTCGATTTAATTACATTTATTTATTTTATGTATTTCCCTATTTTTTTGTTTTATTTGCTTGACAATTTTAACTATGTATATTTATTTTTGATTGGTGCGTGCGAAATGTCAACAGTGGTTTCACTACAAAGAAGCCGCACAATTACAGGTTCTTGTTTATTTTTATTTTTTTGCTTGTGTTTTCGGTTTGCCGCCGGAAGTTGCACGTTCTGTAAGAGCCGCTG
Source organism: Drosophila tsacasi (assembly GCA_018904565.1). Lineage (NCBI taxonomy): Eukaryota > Metazoa > Arthropoda > Insecta > Diptera > Drosophilidae > Drosophila > Drosophila tsacasi. The sequence goes on along the minus strand of JAEIHY010020198.1, from coordinate 82,463 downwards.
ACCACTTCCGCTTCCTGCGCGTTGCGAGCGTTCGCCAACCGTCAGAAAGCGCGTTCCGCAAGCGAATAAGCAAAAGGATCCGCTTTCGACACACTCTCTACTGCCAGTGTTGCCGAGCTGCAGCACACGCCTGCGCCCTGCCGGAAATGAGTTTGATTTTCGGAGAGGAGAAACGCGGAAGAGAAAGAGCGAATGGAAAGTCGCTCTGTTTTACCGCTGCAACCTGCTGGCAGAACATCTGTGTTTTTGTTATTATCCTTTCAGTGGCAGCAACAGCAGCAACAACTGCAGAAATCCAATTGTGGTGCCTGAACATACACTGATTTCAATTATCCTCTGTGACTTCGGGGTCGCCAAAATAGCTGAGAACTAATTGATGGCTCATTGAAGGTATTTGTGATACGTACACAGAAAGTACAGCACGTTGTTTTGTGGGTAACTCATTTTATAAATTTTTTAAATTAAATTTTAAAGAAAATATTTAATATTCATTCAACACTTTTAGTAAATTTTATGAGGAGGCTTACTAATTTCACTTACTACTCGGAAAGTTTTAACAAAGAAATCACAGGAAATTTATAACCTTTTAAAACAGTTCATTAATCTTTAGAGATCATGTTTTAATTCATTAAAAATCAATTGCATTAATCCCCAATTTCTCTGCCAAATTCGTTCTTATTCAAGAAACAATTTATTCATAGTAAATAGACCCTCTCAAAATTGATGACAACGTTGAACGGTAAAACTGGCATTGTAGTTTCTGTCCTTAAACTGTAAATCCTGCGAGCAGGACACACTCACTCACAGCAGTGTCCCTGCACCTATACCAGCGGACTGTAGGCAGCCCAAGTGTATCTGTATGAGCCTAGACCCAGTATCTGTGTGGGTTTGGTGCGCTGACTAATGTCAAGGTTTTTTGGCTGCTGTTCAAAGTGCAGCAGCGGCGGCAGTGGAAACAGGAAAAGGAGGAGAAGGAAACGGAAACAGAGGAGCACGGCACGTGGCCAACCCGAAGGCATGGCCCAAAGGGGGGTGCGATTATGCCATTACCAGGCCAATTCTGCACCTGCACCTCGATCCCCAGGCAGCGCCTCGCATGAATGAGCAAAAATGTCGCGACGAACCCGATGCGAAAGCCAATGTCAAGTACACGAGGCAGCCAGGATGGAAGCCAGAGGCACTTTTGCATGCACCACTATGCCCGGACTAGTGTCGCCGCCCCGCCACTCATTGCTCCGATCTGCTACAGTGGTACTTCAATGGTATACAATTTGGTTTTCCTGCAAACAATAAGTAAAGCTGTGGTTATTATCTTTTTAAGAAAATGTATTTATTATTAAAAAGGGCTGCCAGATTTTATGAGGTTTCCATTTCTGGGGCCTTAATTACTGTCTTATTTTACTTTTATAATTTACGAAATAACAATATTAATGCACACCTTTTTATTTTATAAGGATTTAAAACTGATTATTTTGTTTCTCTAACTGTCTGGCAATCTTGTCAACAAAAAAGCCCCAAAACAAATATTATTTTTTTAGAAAACCTATTTGAGTTATTCATATCAGTACCTCAACTTACTGAGCTTCCACTCGAAGTGTCTCTGCTGTGTCTCTACGGGGGGCCTTAGGTCCTCGGGCGGACGTTCATGTGACCCCCAAATTGGATGGCACACTCACGTAAATGGGCGGGCATCTATATTTTATGTGCCATTGATTACAGACCTTTTTGCCCATGTTTCCAACATACATAATGACCCCAGCAGGACGCATAATGCAAATACATACCTCAGGCAGATGCCCCTTAAAGGCCAATTAGGCTAACGATAACTTCTTAATATTTGCTCAAATTAAACTAAAGAGACACTTTCAATTAGTGTTTTAATATGATGTGTGGGTAATGTGCTGTTGCTTTAATGTTTTTTTTTTTTTTAAGAAATCAATGACAATGATGAGAATGAAGACCAGGGATAAGGGCTTGCACAGAATGATGATGGAAATGAGAAAGACGGGTTCTGTGACCCACGAGTACAGTCCATGGATTTTTGCTGATCTGCAGAGAAGACAAATAATTACTTATCAAATTTGCTCAAGAGTTTAATGATTCAAACGCACCTTCATTGTTTGACGTCTCAGAAGAATAGTCGCTTTTATTTTTGCTGGGAAGTCTCCTTCAAGGAGTCATTTGCGTCCTGGCCCGGATCAGCTAAGGCCTTTGCCGGCTTTGCCTCCGGTGTGGCAATCTTAGCAATCGAAGTGATGCCTAGCGCCGGTCTACTGTGACATGAGGAAGCGCGTTTTCTAAAAACTGGTTTGGGTTCGTTTGGTCTGGCCATGGTAGGAATGTTAGACGGCGGCAACAGGGGTATGGTTAAGCTTTGGCCGGTAAAAAAACGGTAGATGGCAGATCTCGTGGTTCGCAGCGTGTTAACTTTAAACAACTTTTGGGGCATGCCAGCAGCATGCGGCTCACTCTTCAGGGCTACATTTTGGCCGGCAGAAAAAAGTGGGCAGTGAGATGTCTTCTTTCCCATCGCGTCCAATTCGAAACACGTTTGGGACATCTTAGCAATCTTTTGACGATAGGTAGCCAGTGTGTTCTCGGTGTTTAGGAACTGCGTGCGCATGTACTCGAACTCACACTTGGCCTTCTTTTCCTCGACCATCTTTTGAATTACTAGATCGTTAACTTCACGTCGGGACATTGCTTCTATCTCGGCCCGGGAATTTTCTAAAAACTGCGGATCAACTACAGGCTTCGGCATCCCCTGCATCTTCTGATTCACCAAGCCTTGGACATATTTTAATTGTATACCATCGAGTACTTCTTCCTTGGCCTGAGTTTTAAGCTTCTTATTCGAAGAGTCCTCATTCTCTTGAATGCGATTCCGCTTCTTCTGTTGGGTTTGAGCCGATAGATTTCCATTTTCATTTTTAGAGGCACCAGCTATTGGCTCGACATCGACTTCGGGCTTGATCTTCTGAGTTTTGTTTCCAAGATTGGTGTTTATAGTGGTAAGCATAGTGTTTAGCGGCTTTTCGGTTGACTTCATGGGTGTCTCCTTAGTACCTCCCAAAGACTCGTAAATGGTAGCCGCCACCGACTTGGGTGCCTCCAAAGACTCGTTTATGGTGGTCGCCAAGAGCTTGGATGCCTCCTTAGTACTTCCCAAGGAGTCATCTATGGTGTCCGCCACCGACTTGTTTGCCTCGTTAGTATATTCCGCCATAACCTGTTGGAGTTTGCAACCATGATATTAATATTAAATCAGCATATTTAAATGTAATGTTTTCGATAGCACTTACTTGTCTTTAGTAACGACCCTCTTGCTTTCAATTGAAAAAATCGTAATTTTTTTTCAGTTTAGAACTTCTTTTTTCCACAAAGACCACGCTAGCTTAGCGTCTATTTCGTCAGCTTTTTTTTTCGTTTCCGGCACAGAGTCGCATTCCTGGATGTTATCGTTTTAATTGAGACACTTATATTAGTTTCACACTAACGCAAGTTACGTGTCGATACCAAAGGAAACGCCACAACACAGAATGAAATTTTATACCCCCACAAAGTGACAAGTGTGAAGCAGTTTAAATTTTTAACAAATGTGAAAATCTGATTCCACAGTAAATATGTAAGTGTTCTCAAAATATATTAAGTACAAAGTCAATGTAGGTAGGTTTTTTATATTAAGTAGTCACGACTTAGGACATTTTGGTATAAAGTTAAATTAGAAATTAACAATATACATATATAAACTATTTAATGGTGCTTTCGTGTTTTCCTTATCGACATTGTTTACGTTTTCGAATGAAAAATTAAATTTTTACAGGCAAGAGGAAGAATTTAAAAATGCAACGAAAAACTATCCCTTAAAAAGGCCGTAAAATTTGGACGGTGGAGTAACATAGCCCAGGCGTGTGAAAAAGTTAGGAATTTTTACCTTGTTGAAGCTCTGACTTCCACAGAGCAGCATCTCCCATCGAATAACAATTGATTGAAGATAATAAAAACTTAGAAAAACTGTAATGTTTACCAATTATTTTAGCTATTGTTTAACTGATATGCAACACGTACGTTATAGTTGTTATTGGTATATTTATAGCACGTTTACACTAACTACTGTCATCCCACAAAGTCCAAAATGTGAAACAGTTGGAATGAAACTCCGAGTCTCACGGACCGCTCAAATCTTTTAAAAATTAACACAAATTCTGGAAAATAATATCGATATACATTTTTTTTTAATAATAATTGCTGCCCATATTTTAAAATGTTGGCACTGAAAAAACAAATTCTGACAATAAAGTATGAATTGTCAAGTTATCTGCACTTTTATATAATAAGTGGTGTATTGGTTATAAAAATGTATGTGGAAAAATTCTTCACGGGTATGTATGTATAAGTATGTTGGTAAATATTATCATATTTGTAATTACTTCGATTTTCAACATATAACCAAATATTCGAGGACTATGTAAATAGTTCTTTCCCTATTTTCGACTGTACAAATTTATGAATTATTATATATCATTGAAAAAGATCTATTCATTACCTATTTTTCAACATAATCACCTTCTCTGTCAATACATTTATTGAGCCTCATAATCCACTTTTGGTAGCCCGACTCGAAGTACTCCACCGTTTTTATCGCTCCTGGTTTTCAAGACAAGGGTAGCTTGCATGATTTCGCTTAAGGATTTTCGCTAAATGAAGTCATTTTTGAAAAACTGGAATCAATATATATACATTTACTTTAAACTTACCATAATACAAAAATTCATTCATAAAATACAAAAATTAAAATCTTTTCTGTTGATATTTATTCAGTGTTGGTATTTTTCATGTAAGTTTAGAACTTAATGGTTAGTGATAACCTAATGGGATTGAGAATATAATTCTTTTGTTATGTTGTTGATGCTGTCTGACACACAGCTGCAGACAGGATTAGCTGCTTGGCGATATTCCCTTTAAAACTTAAAACTAAACTCATAATTCAGCTAATTTCGAAAGATAAACTATAACGCGACCGAGTGAAGCCTTAAAAAGGTTACTTATGTGTAAATAAATAAATTACAATATATATCTAAGGCTAGAGCTTATCCTATGCATGGAAAAGGGGCAGAACCAATTCATCCGCTTAAGACCAAGTCTTGGGTATGCTGAACGGTCCGAATCGCTGGTGATCGTCCACTCCCCGCACTGCAAAATAGTATCGCTGGTTCTCCTGGAACTGGTTCAGTGTCACGGCCATGGGCAGCAACATTGCTTTGACATCGCCTACATGTCGCCAGCTGTCCGTGCTGGGCTCGTGGATCGTCTCCTGGTACGCATAGATCTGGTAGGTAACACAATCCGCGTATCGCGGGCTCGTGTCCTCCAGCGTCCAGGAGATAACAATGCCGGTGTCCAGCAGACTGATGCGGATGACAGGACGCGACGGCGGCATTTTCCAAGCAGGGTTGAAGGGCTGAGCAGGCGACGTGGGCAGTGGTGCCGGATGCGAGTACCTTAGCCGTGAGGCAGCCGGCGGGGTATTCTCGGAGCGTATCTGCATGGTTATGCTCGAACCCATGGAATTTCGCTGACCTGTTGATTAAACGTATATAATTAGTTGTTGAACTGTACGAGGAATTTAATGCTTCCAACACACCTCCTCCGTTGTTCTGGACTATTTGGCGTGCGTTCACCCGCGGTAATTGCATAGGCGATTGCCGCACCACATTTCCGCCGCCACGGCCTCCTCGGCCTCTCGACGCAGCTGCCGCCTGGGCATTCCTCTTTACCGCATTATTTGCCGCCAGGCGCAGACGAGCGTTCGCCTCTATGGAGGCCTGCGCAGCCTGAGCAGCTTGAGCCGCTGCTGCTGCGGCCGCAGCCGCTGCCGCTGCGTCATCCTCATCAGTCAGATCGATGACAGCCTTCTCCTTGGGCTTGGCCGGCGCCAAGCTGGGCTGTTGCTGTTGGCCATAGGATCCAGAACCGCTTCCTCCAGCAGATGACATGGGCACCGACACGGTGGCCCCCGAAATGGGCGGTACCTGTCCGTGAACTGTCGTCGTGCACTTGGGTACTTGTTTCGCTGGACTGGGACCCAGTCCAGAGCTGGAGCTGGATGCGGGACCAGGCCGATGTCTAGAAAAAATAAAGAAAAGTACGTTAAGGCACCGTCTACAACTTCATCAAGCGGCATTAACTCACGTTTGATACTGGTGCTGGAGCTGCTGCTTCTGTTGCTGCTTCTGGGCCATGTAGGCGGAGGCGGTAGCAGAGGGGTTCGTCGCATTTCGCTGTCGCATGGCTGCTGCTTTGGCTGCCGCGGCCGCAACGACTGCCGAGGATGCCATACCCGTAGTGGATCCTGTGTGCTTCGACGCGTGCATGCCCCTCGTAAGGCCCCCAGTCGGCGGTGAGGCCTGCAGACGGTGCACGTTTTGCTGATTGTTGGTCTGTGAAACGGAAGCCCCCGGGTTCGGCCGCTGGGGCGTTATCTTCTGCAGACAACCTCTGCGCACTGGTGGCGTGCCAGCAGTCGGTGCAGCCGGTGGCTGACCAAAGTTGGCACTAGATCGAGGTTGTTGCTGGAGGCTGGGACTTGGACTGGTACTGGGGTTTGGGTTCGTGGCAGTTGCTGGCACAGGTGCGGGGCCGGGAGGCGCTGCCCTGGATCTTATTGGTGATCGCATCGGCGAGGTGCTGGCCTTCGGAGGTGTTCCACTGGGTGGCGCCAACATACTGCCCGCAGCATGCGACTGATCCTGCACGGCGACCGTTGGCTTCATAGCCTTGAAGGGGATGCCCACCTGCAGGCCGACAGCCCGGGTTATACGCACCGGGGCGGTGAAGTGGGAGTTCTTGCTTTCCAGGTCCTTCAGCACCCGCTTGTGCACAGTGTCCAAGTCGAGGAACTGCTTGGAAACCTCGGCGATCTTGCGTCGATATGCGGCCAGTGTACTCTCGCACTTGTCCAGCTGTGTGCGGATGTCCGCGAACTCACTCTTGACCAGCATTGCCTCTACGACCTTTTGCAGCACCAGCTCTTCCAGATCGTCGCGAGTTAAGGTATCGAAGCTCTTGCGGAAGTTCTTCAAGAACTCCAGTCGAAGCGGCTTGACATCCGATTTAAGTTCCGGCTCCGGTTTCAGTTTCAGTTTGGGTTCCTTTTCATCCAGGGATTCGATCACTTCCGCTGGTTTTTCATCCACTGCTTCATCCTTCGCATCTAGATCAATGTGAAGCATGTCACTGGAACTATTCGAGTCGGAATCATCAGTCTTGATTTTCTTGTTGGGTATATCCTCGTTGCCCTGAACCGGACTGCTCTCCACATGATCGTGGCTCCGCTTCGCAATTACTTTTTTACCATCCTCCTCGCTGTCGGGTTTTGAGAGTAACTCCGTGTCTACCTCTGGGTTGGAGCTCATTTTCTCATCAAGACTAAGGCGAATCCGCTTTGATTCGGGCTGCTCGGCGTTTTCGGCTAGCCTTAAAAGGTTACTACTGCTCGAGTTGCTGTTCCCATCCTCCGTGGAACCGGGCTTTACCTTATCGCAAGTCTTTGGTGTATCGAACTGGTCACACGCATTATCGGTATTGTCTACTAGTAGATCCTTGCTAGCAGTCGATTCTCCAGCTTTTGAATCAGTGGAAAGCACATCGGAAGCAGTTGTCTTCTTGGAACTCTTGACGGTTTCGTTCTCGGTTGTTTTAGGCGACGGTTCTTCGTCCTCATCTTCGGACACCAGGACAACATCGTCATCCTTATCCGTCTCTGTTTCAGGCTTGTCCTCTTTTGCTGGCTCTGCGGCAGTGTCATCCGACTTAGTCTTATCTATAGGTTCAAAGAAAATCACTTCATCATCGGACTCGTTCTCTTTGGTTTCTTTTCCAGGAATGATTTTTGTCTTTGACACATCTTTTTCTTTCTCAGTTTCTCCAGTTTTCTCTTCGGTTGGTTTTTCGGAGACCCCATTCACCTTTGCTTCACCATCGTTCTCGGGGGTAACCAGCGGTTGTTCAGCATCCTCCTTCGATTTTTTTTCCTCCTTGCTTTCGAAGGAATCTTTGTTGACCTCCATTAGCAAGTCATCTATAGTGGTGTCGTTCATTTCCTGGGTTTGCGTTCGGTACTCCTTATCCTCAGTAACAATCCCCTTAGGATCTGTTACTAGTGCTTCGTCATCGACTAGCATGGCCTCTAAGGGCTCTTCGACTGATTTCGGGTCACGTTCTGTTGGTTCCTCAGTTGCTTTGGGGTCTTCTTCTTGAAGGGGTTCAATACTCAACTTGGGGGCCTCTTTATCAAGGGCAGGTTTCTCTATGGCTGCAATCAGAGCTGCTGATTCCCCAGATTCGTCGACAGTTGTCTTTTTAGCTTTCTCTATGCAAACTTCTGCCACTTCTTCTGGATCATTGGCTGCAGCTTCTGTTTTCTTATCCTCTGTACTGGTATCCATCCCCTCTTCTAACGTAATGACTTCTGCTCCCGTATCACATTCGGCTTCTGCTTCCGTAACACCTTTGGCTTTGTCCTCCGGACCGGCTTCACATTTTTTTACCTCCGTAGCAGCTTCAGATTTCTTAACCTCCGTTGGAGTTTCACACACTACACACTCGTTCGAGGAATCTAAATCTATGACGTCCTCCGGTTGTTTTTCGGTCGTGACGGGTTTTTCGACTTCGTCAACCCTAGGGACATTCTCTTCGTCGGAGGAGATATCGTCAAGATCTTCAGCTACCGACGGCTTTTCCTCAGTGACCGGCTCTTTACTTGATTCGGCCTTCTTTGAGTCCTGAGAACCGAATGCATCGAACTCATCCGAGCTGGAAATGCTGTCTAGAGCATCCTCAAAAACATCATCTTTGACAATTTCTTTCTCCGCTTCGGGCAGAGCATCCTCTATTTCTTTCTCTTGAACGCTTTCTTCTTTTTCTTTTACATCTTTTTCTTTGTCTTTAATTTCTTGATCTTGAGTGGTTTTCTCGATGTCTTCATTTACCTCTTCAATTTCCTTTGCGGATTCAATCTCCGTTTCCAACACCACGTTTTTATTTTCACAATCTGTGAACAATTCTTCCTCTTCCTCTCCTACTTTTTCATCTTCGACTATTCCTCCTTCTACCTGACTGTCATTAGTATCAGCTGTTTTCTCCTTTGCCGACACAGAGTCGCATTCTTCGCTCTTATCGGGGTTATCGAGTTCGTCCAAGTTCTTGGGACTGCAGTCTACAATTGAGCTTATTTTACTTAATAGGGCATCCAAGTCGCTGCCCGCATTGCGTTCCTGCCGTTCCGTGGCTGCAGGTGATTTACCAACATCTTCGATTGGTAAATCCTGACCATTGGTCAGGTCACTAAGGTCGTCTTCATCCCTGGACGATCGATTACTCGATTTTTTGGCAACAGCTTAAATAATATATAGATTATTATATGCTCGCCTGCATTCATCATCTTACACTTACCAGGGTTGGAGAGGGCTTCCACATCACTGCCTAGGTCCGAGGTTATAGTTCGCAGCAATGCGCCCTCTGTCGACAGTTCTTTCAGTTCCACGTTCTGGCTTACTTCCATCATTTTTGATCAATACTTACTTTTCTTCCAAACCTATTCTGAACACATTGAACCACTGTAAAAAAAAAAAAGTTTGTAAGTGATGGCATGACAACCCTGGAAAATCAATGACCTGGCCCTTCGTCCCCCCCTCTTTCATAAAAGAGATTGTGTTGGTCTTGGTGTTTTAAAACAGACCACAAATCAAAATAAAGAGGAAAAAATGTTTTATAACGAATAAATAATGTCAGAAAACGAAGAGCTTTTGTTTAAAAGCTCGGTCATGAGCTTTTGCAATTCGTTTTGTCTTTTACGATGCAAAAGTGACTGGTTGAGAATTATACACGTTTTTAAGCATGTCTTGAAGAACTACAATTCTACTAATCATTCGAAAACCCATGACTTACCTAATTCGAAAGAGCTCTCTAACACTGAGATAAGGAGGTTGTGGTTCCGAACTTTGGAGTACTTTTTGATTAACAATAGATTTTGTTCAAGATTATGCTCCGGCTTATCGAAACCAAAACCGATCCCAAAACTCCAAAACCAGAAACATATTTCCAGTACCAACAACAGCTTTTTCATTTTGCTTTGATTCGATTCTGTGTGTATGTATCTACCTAGCCCAACCATGTGTTGTTGTGGTTTTTGTTGGTTGCTTCGTTCGCTCGTCGCTTTACGAACGCAACAATAGCAACTACAACACTGTGGCGACGACTGGCAGTAGAGAAAGGCAAAAGCAAAGTGACGATAAATATTCGTTAAAAGGAAAGAAAGGTGTGTCGAAAGACCGGCTAAAAGGAAGGCGAAAAACGGATATACTGTATACCTCTTAGTATATCGAGTGTCGAGTATCCTAATATTTTACTATCAAAATGCTCACTAGCAAAAGTGGGGTTATGTTGAGGAAGTTCAGTAATTAAGCGCATTTATACGTGCAAAAGTGCTGGTAATCAAAGTTAAAGGTTACTTACTAGATTCGAAAACGATTGAGGACCTTTCTCTTCACTTCTCCAATTATTTAAACTAAAGTACACTTGGAGAAACCAAAATGACTTGGGCTTCTCGTCGCGTTCACAGTTGCAATGAGCGAGGCGAACGCCAAACCAGCTGACTGACGGTGAACGCAAAAAAAGAGAGAGAGAGAGAGCGCACGTTTGCTGCCGAGAGTGGCTAGAGGGGGGGGCAGAAAGAGATGGAGAGTGGACAGCCACCGGGAGGGCGTGTCGGGTTGCGGGATGATAAGACTCGATAATGGAATTCTATCCGGGAGCTAAGGAAATCACTTTCACATCTTTGAACTTTGGCCTCTTCGTTCGCCTGAATGACGTCAAGTGAGTAGGGAAGAGCGAAGTTCGTCTATGCCCCGCAAAAACTATAATGCCATCATTTACGCCGCAAGTTTGCAGTTCTTTAAAACTTAAGAGAACGTACATATTTATAAAAAAAAATTTTAAGGGGATGGTATTGAAATTGAAAGGTAAGCAGGCATGGGATCTTTGTTGAGTTAAAAGTTTTTAATAACAACGAAAAAGCGGAACGTGTATTAAAGGCGCAAATAGAACGCGTTTTACTTTGTATGTTGTACATGCTCGCGTTTAGTTGCGTGCGAGCGGGAGGGTAAGATGCGGACACAATTCGTTAGACCGAGACGGCTATATGGTCTTTCGAAGTGGACAAGTTAAGAGGGGTTTACAAGACCAGTAATGACAGTTGGATCCATATTTCATATTCTCCTCCACGAAACTAAAGCCGAAGGTACAGATTTGAATAAAATATGATTGATAGAGGGCAAACAAAAGTGAGTGAAAGCCAGGGCAGAGATTAAAAAGAAAGAAAAACACCTCAACGAAAAACTTTCGATACTTTTAGAACTTAGAATTGGAGGACCGGGTCCGGACCAAAAAGACTTTCGAAGATGCACTTAGGACTTTGGCAGGATACCGGTTTAGGATTGATTTGCGGTGCGAGCGGGAACAAGACAGAGAGCTCTGGGAGAGCAATAGCGAGAGAGAGAGAGAGTAAGGCGGCAAACATATTTACGCTTAGCTCTATATATATTTGTCCGTATGTATAAATTGAATAAAGTTCGCGTAGCGCCGAACACCACACGACAAAATTGTTGTTGGCTGCGTCGTATACGAACAGACGAGCCGAAAGATACAGCAGCAGAACGAAAAGCAACAACTAAAGGCTGCAAGTAAACGAAAATTGAGGCGTCGTTAGCCTATACCTGCTATTCGAAAGTTAAGCCCGGTTAACTGTTCCACCTCGGAAAGTTGGTCCTACGAGGTAGGGTTAACATGTCCAGTCAGGTGATTAGTACTACCTAGTATGAAAACCCAAAAATACCCTTCCCCGTTTTGCGCCAGCTGTCCCATCCAAATGTATGCACATAAATACATGAAAACATTTACCATTCGTTTTTTTTTTTTTTTTTGTCTTTTTTGTTGCAACCAAAAGAAACTAACTGGGAGGCTCCAATTAAAGTCAGTTCATTTTCAACCGAAGTCAGACCAATTTCGGGCGTTATGTCTATTATAGCTGTTTCACTCGCACTCACACACTTGCATGTCGCTTTAGCAACATCGACTCTGTGTGAGTTTGTATCTATACCAGAATGTGTCTGTGTGCGTTTTTGCAACGCGTTCACATTCTTTTTAGGTTACGTATCGATTTTGATGAAGAGTGAGGTTAGGTCAAAAAACATTTCTAATTTTGGATATTTTGAGAATTTAAGGACATTTTCGTAATCCCCGCGATCCGGTCTATTCAGATCTGAAATCCGGTTTTCAGCAAATGCGCAACCCCAAAATAATCTAAAGTATGCAGGCTGCAAACGAAAGCAAAAGCAAAACGGGGCAACATTTTCGTTCACCTATTGTACAATTTTATGTCTTTAGGGTTGCCAAGCCTGCCCCTCGGTGGCGATATTTGTTATGCAAAAAAGTAATTAACAAGGAGATATGCGGGAATTGGCATAAATATGAAATTGCCGACACGTTGTCTGTTAGGGTTGCCACCCGCACTTCGGGTGTATATTTGTTGATATAGCTATGCAAACAAATGTCACCAGCATGTCTATGGTGCATTTGGGTCTATATGTCAAAATACTCTTCTTCGAATTATTTAAAAACATATTTTTAGCATTATAATAAGAATGATAGTTGCAATCACCTGACAACCCTATAAACACAAATGCCTTTAAGAAACTCGTCTATATCTGACGTACCTACTTTAAATCTTTAAATGTTAGTACACGGAACTCAACCCATATCTGAAGTAAAGTATACACCTGGTTGATTAAGTATGAACTATATTATACCCTACTATATCTGCTTAAAATAAAACATTTTAAGGAAGAAGTTTGCCACTTACCTTTCAGAAATCAGATTTACTTGTTCATTAGCTGAGGTTATCACAAAAAATATCGGAATATGACATAACCCAATTCCACAGCTGTCAGCGTTCAGTGTTTTGAAATATTTTAACAGTTTTCGAGCGATTTGTTTACCAAATTTTCACAAATCCGCTCCCGATGCGTTTAAACGGTGGAGAATGAAACACAGACTAAGACCAGACAACAACAAAAGCGGCTGAAAAGAACCAGTCCAGATACAACTGGTTCCGAACAAGCGGCATGCGAATAGAGATGGGACCGTGTCCGGCCATATAAATACTAATGATAATGGAAGTTCCCTTATATGGAACGTTAAATGTAATACTTCGATTTTTAATTGTTCTTTATTATCTATTACGTGTTAACCATTGATATATATATCTTAAGCACAAATATATAATAATAATATATAATAGTAATAAGATTAAAATAAAATTAGAGTGTCACTATGGTTGATACGCTGAATTAAAATCTTATAAGCGTTTTTTAATTTGTTACCACACACGCATTGTATAAAAATATTCGCCTTATTGATACACGCGCCCATCTCTATTATGGAACCAGGCCAAATCATTTGTAGCATCTAGGGCTGCAAAAAGAATATAATAACTAGTAACTAACCAGTCAGTGTTATTAAGCAATCAAATTCAAGCATATATCTTGAAGCAATTTAAGTAAATTAACTATGTAACTGGTTGTTTATCAGTTAAGCCACTTTTTTCTCTATGGGTAGGTAAAATCTTGAACTAGTGAAAGGAATTAGCAATGCCATCCCTGGATGACGTAGTTCAAAACCAGTGAACCAACGGCAAGTGGAACAAAATATAAACATCTGTAGATTGTAGGTTATTTGTTTTATAATAACAAATGCAGGAAGTTTTCAATTAAAATGAGCAACCTCCTGCACTTTGCCCTGCGGCAAGGCGCCAGTTCGATCAAGAGGCTCAGTCTTCAAAGTCTAAGACTGACAGTGCCAGCTCTTATTACCAAATCGCCGGTATTACCCACGATAAAGAGGTTCTCCTCCCAAGCGGCCCCCTTTGATGTGAGCACCAGTGTTTCAAAGGACATAATACTCTTCAAATATGAAAACCCGCGCTTCTACAAGATGCTGAACTTCTTTGGAGTCTGTCAATTTGTCTTCTGGACTTATCTCTCGCATTTTGCCTTTACAACGTTGAAGGATGCCCCTGTGGTGGAGAATCCGGGTGATGATTTGAAGTGGTACCAGCGTATAAATTTGGGAGACAACAAGTACAGAAATGGCATTACTGCCTGCAGTTTCCTGATAGGTGAGCTTGGTTTTGTTATTTCGGAGAAACCATAAATACGTAATATCATCTTAGGATATGGCATTCTGTTTGCTGTCTGGATGTTCACCCTTCGGTCTGTGAGGTTCCTTATCCTGCGAAAGGGTGGCCAAAGCGTTTCCTTTGTAACTTACGGACCATTTAACCGGAATCGCATTATGACTGTTCCTTTAAAGTGTGTTTCCGCCGAGGAATCGCGGAACATGGCCCGAGTGCAACTGCCCATTAAGGTCAAGGGTAAAACCCTCTTCTATGTCCTGGATATGCGAGGCGAGTTTCGCAATCCACAACTATTTGACTACACCGCGGGCCTTAAGCGCCGAATTTAAAAGCGGATTTTCGAGTAGTTTGTTAATTTGTAACTTATTATTTGTAAATAAAATGTACACTAATTAAATGTAAACTCGGACTTAGTAAATGGGCTCTGGCTTCTGGGTGAGGAGGAGTCCAAAGCGCTTCTTGATGGTAATTCGGTGCCGGGAGTACTTGTCCTCCGGAGAGAAGCGTGCCGGATGAGCGGACAGTGTTGGGCGACCATCCTCAGTGCGCTTCTGCAAAATCAAGGTATACGGGTTAAAAAGGATAAAAACCTCCATTTTAATATGAGGTTACCTTCAGAGTGTAAACGCGATCGCCGTTCTCGTTAATTGTGTACATCAGATACATTTTTAATGGTTTTTTTTTGTGTAAACTTTTCAAAATATTAAATTAAATAAAACACGTGTGGCGTGCGTAGAGAAGAGGTGGAAAATTTTCGATAACGCCATTTATTTATATTGTACTGGTGGAACAACAGTTATCGAATTATAGAGATGGAAAAACGCATTTACATCTCGTGATGTAGAATAAACATGTAATTAAATTATTTACATTAAATTGGCTCGAAATAGGGTATGCATAATGACATTTGTTATGCTCTCTCATTACAAGACTGCACACCTCTAGGTGTTTGATACAAAGTGGGCGCAATTGGTTCTAAAAAATGGCAAATAAAGTGGATAAACTGCACAAACAAACTCTACGGGAGCAACAAAAACGAATAAAACCTGGAGAATGCATGAAGTATGTACGGGTTGTAATTGATGCCGGATTTCTGGGAATTCCCGTGGGCCAGGAGCTCCTTCAGCAATTAAATTCCACTTCCTTGAAGTATGAAATACGAAGTCTACCAGTTAGTCACTGCATTTTGTGGGAACGTAATGTAGGACAGCAGACAATTGCTCTAGGAACAAGTCCTACCGGGCTAGACGAGGCGTGGAAAAAAGATGATCAAGTGGTCCAGTGGCTTTCAGAGTCCACCTTCCAACAGGCCGTCAAGGATCAAAGCTTGGTTTGTCTGGGACCCAGGTTACAGGCCATGTTTCCCGATTCCCAGTATACGGTGGCGCTTTCAAAGCTTCGTCACAATAAAAATAGCAGCACCAGCCAGGATGCATTGATAGAAATGCAGCTGCTCCAAGAGCTTCATGTGGAGCACCTGGGACGACCCGAAAGCCAGGAACTGTTGGCCCTTATACTGCGTTACACAAAAGCCATAGCGGAAGCTCCCTACAAGAAGCAGCGGAACGAAACTCTGGGGTGCTTTAAAAAGTACGTGGCCAACGACAAAAAGCAGTGCGTCCGCGTTGATCAAGGCAATGGATATGGACGCCTCTGGCAACAGCATTTGAATCGCCTGCCACAAGTCACCCTCGAAGTGGCCGAGTCGATTATAGCGCAATATCCCTGCCCAAAGAAGCTACTAGATCACTTTTCGAATGATCCCACGGCCGTACAGACGTTGGCGGATCAGAAGATCAAACGCTGTAATGGACCCCAGCCTCTGCACACCGAAAGGCGTATAGGAAACGTTTTGAGTAACAAACTGCACACTCTGTACAATTCCAGGGATCCAAATACTTTGATATAAGCTTAGAACCTCCAAACGAACCCAACCAACAACCAAAACACCAGCTTACTGTTGGGAGCTGCTTATTTTTATAACGTTCCTATATTATGTCTTAAAGTTAGGATAGAGCTACGTATTTAACATTATTCCTCTCTTCGTATTAAAGTATATATTTAAAAAATCACAATATTCTTACACACGAAGCTTTTTGAATTCAATTGTTTGCACACCTGAAGAATTGATAATATTGCTGGTAAAGTCAGCCAGAACTTTGTGAAGATCGGGGACTGGGCAGGTGACAGTGATAGCCCACCTCAAAAATAAGCATACTCTATAGCGTGGCCAATATGCGCGTGAAGCCCAGGCAAGCAGATACTATTGTCTGCCCAAGGCCCCAGACCATAGCGTATATAGGAGACATGGGAAGGCTGGAAGCGCGGTGGACGAAGGCGATGACTGCACTGCTGATGATACCACTCGAAGCGGGCGACAGGAATCCCATAACCAGAATCAGGATCGAGAAAAACCGACCAAACTTGTGCTTCCGGAGTGTAACGAAGGCCACCACGGCGGCACACGTGTGGATGAAGATGGAGGAGAAAAGAGCCCACAGAAAGACATGGTACCACATCTCGCGAAATGTGTTGAGGCGCGCCTGAGTACGTAGTCCCATGACATCGGCAATAGAGCTCATCGGCTCATCGGTGTCATCGGAAAACATGGTTGTTTTCGTGCCTGTTTAAAGACCCACTAATTACGTTGCTAGTTATTGCTTTTGTGTTGCTCCAAGTCGGTCCAGCTGCATGTCTAAAAGGTACCTTCCGTATCTGAAAGCATAACATGGATCATGTTTCTGATGACCTTTTGGCATTTATTTATACTCACGCCCACGGGTGTAATTACTGCCTAACCACTCCCACATTGGGAGCCCTTTAAGTGCCGAAACGGAAAGGATAATTCCCTTCTGGCTTCTCAATCCATGCTACAACATCGCTTGTGCTCCTATTTTTGTTTATTTTACAATTGATTGGTTTATTTTAATTATGGTCAACAATCGATTTGGTCTTTCGTCACGGCCCTCAAACGGCAATTTGCTGGTGGCAGTGAATCATTAGCTCGCCTGCTTTATAAGGTCCTTGGCACTTTGAAATCTGCGCTTTATAGCCAAATCAAAACACTTTTAGCAAATTAATAATAACTATTGTGTTTTTGTCCGAAATTTCTTTACGCGAATGGAACGTATTGGCAATGGGCCAGTTCTGATAAGCAGTCTAGTGATGGAAGTTTGACATTTCAAAGAAATGGTTTTTTTAGACAATATAATTGAATTTACAGCTATATTTAAGCCTCAAAAGCAGACTTTTCATTTTGTCTCAAATTATTAACAGTAAAGCAAACTTAAAATAATAATAAGAATGAAATATTTTTTCAAGCATCGATACATCGCTTAACATCGACATCAACAAAAAATCCGAAATATCGATGTTCGATGCATCGATGTTTTCATCATCACTACAACCAATCCATAAACAAAAAAAATTTTGTGTAAACTAAAAACAAAAGCGGAAGCCCAAAAGCAACTTTTTCCGTATAATTTGGCCTTTTATGATTTGTTAAATTTTTTATTTTGAATATGACGTTCTGAGAAGAGTCCTTTGATCAAGTGTAAGTTCCTCCTGCCGCTATGACACATTTCCTTCAATCCAAATGTATGTGCGTTCGTTTGTACATATAATTGTATGTAACTGCATCCACGGATATGTATGTACATATATGTATGTACATATGTTCTCCTGTATCTTACGCACTTGCGATATATTTACATACACAAGTGTGTGCAGCGCGGCTCGCAGATCCGAGAATCTGTTAAATTGTCCAATTCCAGTAAGGTTGCGGTCACACATACACACATGTAAATTTATGGAGTTGCCCAGCATATGCTTGGGGACCGAGATTAATTAAAGAGGCGTCCGTCGTCCACCATTGCAGACTTCAATACGCTCTTCGTGCCCCGCAAAACCAACGACGCATTTAATCAATGTTCTCCAACGGATTGCCGTGCAATCTGTCGTTTCCGAGCTGTCTCAGTGTACCCAAAGACGAGATCGGTAATGAAGAGCTCTTGCCCTCCAACATGGGAAACCGCGAGCCAGTTATTCTCAATGTCTACGACATGGTGAGTGTTTTACTCTCTATATATTCTACATTTCCTGTGTAATCCAAAGAATGTGACCTTTGCAGTACTGGATCAACGAGTACACCACCTCGATTGGACTGGGCGTATTCCACTCCGGCGTAGAGGCATTCGGCACAGAGTTCGCGTACGGCGGACACCCATTCCCCTTCACGGGGGTCTTCGAGATCTCTCCGCGGGACCACGACGAGCTGGGCGACCAGTTTCAGTTCCGCCAGAGCATCCAGATCGGCTGCACCGACTTCACTTACGAGGAGGTGCGTCGGATTGTCGAGGAGCTGGGCAATCAGTTTCGAGGCGATCGCTACCATCTCATGAACAACAACTGCAATCACTTCTCGGGCTCATTAACTCAGGTGAGAATGGGGTTAGTCTTTTACAATTCTAAGCAATTCCCCTGGATATTTCGACCTAACCCTTTGGGGCATGTTGGCAATAATTAAGGTGTGCCTGCCGAAATGGGTGACGTGAATCATCGATTGTCAGATACCGCAAATTACGGCATATATTTGTCGACATGAATCATTGTTATCAAAAATAGGGCATCCGTCGTGTTCTCGATTGCTTTTTAACAAAAGATTTGCTTCAGATTAGTTTTAATATTATGCTTTCTTCAAATGGTATTATTGAAATTCGATTCTACGATTTATTTTGCACTCGGTTACAGTCTGGTAAACAAATTAAAACTTTGAAATGCATTTCTCGGGAAGTGCATTTAATTCTAGAGAAAAGCAAGCCTTTGGAATCCGAGTTCAGTTTTCTGCACTTTTCTATAACAAAAGGTTACTCAGGTGTCGCAATTGAGTTACACAAGTCTTGGACTTGACTCAATTCTATTTTGTATGCTTTCAGATACTTTGCGGCCAAGAAATACCCAGCTGGGTCAATCGTTTAGCGCATTTCAGCTCCTGTGTGCCATTTCTACAAAGATGTCTGCCAAAGTAAGCTTTAAAATTGATTTAAGAACTCTGTATCATTATCATTATTGATTTGTTCGTTTACTCCCACCGGTTTTTAGAGAATGGTTGACACCCAATGCCTTGCAGCAGAGCATTACAACAATCCAAGAGCGCGAAGACTCCGACACCAGTCCCCTTTGAGACATTACCTGACCGAGAATATGTCACTTGCAGGCAGCAGCAGACAAGCGATCATAATTCACATCCAACAGCAGTCGTAAGAGCAAAATTGTTAAGTTATTTACTCACGTCGTCGTCGTCGCATCAAAAACTACAATTTCCAAGCCAACAAAAACGCCCCAAAAGAAACAAAAAGCAACAACTATTATTAATAGACTTAAATTAGGCGACATACAAACATACTTACATAAACATACATTCATAGAGACATAAACAGGCAGTGCGAGGTGACTAAATTATTGGCTATTGTAATTTGTATTTGTAATATTACTATTCAGACTTAAGATATTATTAAGTGGCCGGTAAATTTTAAGTAGCAGAGGGCGCCGTCAATGCAGCAGTGTCATTTATAGAATTTTAAATTAACTACGAAGACATCGAGAAATCATCATTAGACACTTGCTAAAGATAATATACTAACAAAAAACAAAACAAAAAACCCACAGACATATTTGGTGAAACGATATCAAAGTGTTGCCCAATTTACTTGTTTACTTCTCTGTCAGCGGTGGGAATTTGAGTGTTTTTTTTTTTTAATTCCCACCCAACAAGCATCTGAGCTCGATTATTGAGATGATTTCCTGGTTGATTTCGTTTACACTTACATTTACCAAGTTTATAAGCCGCATGTCTATCAAAACACCAAAATGATCTGTTATCAATAAATATAATATATATATATACTTGACATTCTGATATTTACACATGCATAAATACTATTATTAAACATTTTTAAAGAAAACAAATATATTTTGATCGAAAGCATTCGGTTGGAGTTTTCATTTGCGAGCTGGTGGGTTATGGAAGTTAAGCGACACTTAATGTACTCGAAAGGATCAACATAAGGAATAGATTTTAAACTAAAGACGTGCGCTTATGCTACTCACCTCTTTTTGATGTCAATTTCTTACCCTTCCACATTCTTTCAATGGAAACCACAAGTCGCACTTAATAAATTTGTATATATATTTAAAACCCTCTGGATTAGATTCAATTGAAAATAAATTAACTTTTGCTTTAGTTTAGAACATGATTAGGAATAAGATAAATATATTAGGATTAACTATGTACATTGCGAACACTTGTGGGCGACTCAAACGAGACTCGAGACATTATTGTAAAGGCCAACGGCAGACACCTCATCGAGATCGATATCGTTCGGCATCGGCAAGCTGGGATGATGCGCCCAGTTTCTAGGATGAGGATTCGGATGGGGCGGGACAATGGCCTGGAAGGTGGGCGACTGAATCGGCCTGTAGGCGGACGGA
Organism: Drosophila tsacasi; assembly: GCA_018904565.1. Taxonomy (NCBI): domain Eukaryota; kingdom Metazoa; phylum Arthropoda; class Insecta; order Diptera; family Drosophilidae; genus Drosophila; species Drosophila tsacasi. The sequence goes on along the minus strand of JAEIHY010020198.1, from coordinate 61,723 downwards.
CCCTGCCGTATGGCAGGGTGCGGATGGGGAGCTCGTTCCACGTAGAGGTCTTCGGTGCGATAGAAATTCGCATTTGGTGCGTAGCCGGTGTGGATCCTTCTTTGCGGGTTGGGCGGATTTTGCGGGCGGTGGGGCAGTTCGTGGAAGTAGGCGTCTTTGGGTATGTGCCTCTCGGGCAGACCGAACTGCGGAGCAGCAGCACTCCTGTGCGGGATACTGTAGGTGGGCGAGGGATTGGAGGAGGTGGCCTCTATGTGCTGGAAGTTGTTATTGTTCAAGCGGGAAAGGGATCTGGCTGCAATCACATTGGCCACCTGGGAGTCCTGCCTATTGGAATCAATGGTGTTCTGCAGTTGCGCCACCATATCGCGCACCTGTCCGGCATTTGGTTTCTTCAGACACTTGATCTCACTATTCCTGATCTCCACCTTGTTTCCGTGCTCGCTGCCATTCGGCCTCACTTCCGGTTCCTCGACATACTCCATAATGGGGTTCGAGTAGAACAGGTTCGACATGACGGGGTAGTTGTCATCCAAGCACAGTGGCTGTCGCTTCATCAGGTTGGAGATGCCAGCTGCCTCGCACGCCTGCTGCTCCTTGTACAGCAACTTGTCGCCTCCCATTCTCTCGGCGCTTTCATTAACGGCTGCCTCCTCTTTTCCCAGATCCGCAAAGGAGGCGTCTTTCCTCAAAGCCTTTATCACGGAGTTCAGCATATTCTCTCCCCTTCCAATGCGTTGATAGTACTTATGGTAGTCCGGCGGAGGATTGCTGCCCGTGGGCGAGTTTTCCCAGTCCCAACTGTTGGAGTTCTGGGAGGGATTGGAGGTCTCGCTGGAGTTCGGGTAGCGCCGCATTACATGGGTGTACTCATCGAAGTTTGGACTATTAACGCTCTCTTTATCTTCCCGCAGTTGAGCGGACTCGGCCCTGGGGTGGGGCTTATAGGGCGGGGATAGGGATGATAACTGGTGCTTATTCTCCTGCTCACTGTCCCTTTCCATTATCAAGGTGGTTTTCTCCAGGAGCACGCCCAGACGTTCGGATACCTTTAAGAAGTCCAGCTTCAACTCATCCAGTTTCGAGTGCTCCAGTTGCTCAACTTGATCCTGCGCTTCTCCCTGATCCTGACCCGGCTCTTCATCCTCATCGTCCTCCTCGTCCTCTTGGCCAGCTGCATTCGAATCCTCTTCGCTGTCGCTCTCCAGGGGAGCCTCTGCGGATCGGTGTACTATGGCCTCTACTGCCTGATCCTCGAGTATATCCACACTCCGGGAATTGGTGAGCCTGCCGCCCTCGTGGTTATTTTCCAAGAGCTCCAGACTGCGACACCTGGAGAGTGTTCTTTCGATCCGCATACTTCTGTTCTGCTGATCAAAGGTGGATCGCATGGGTTCGCCGCGGCGCAGGAACTCACTGAGGTGCTGACGCTTGCTCTCGCATCTGAGCCGATCCTCGATCATCGTTCTGGTGAGCTGTTCTATCTGGTCGTTGGTCTTGATGGCCAATGCTTGAACCTTGTGACCCAGTCGCTCCTTGGTCTTGTGCACATACTTCTTGAGGCTCTTCCTGTTGCAGTTTAGCTTGTTCTCGATGTGTCGGAAGAAGGGCCCGCAATAGCAGGTGTTGCCCACACTCACGGGGCCCTTGTGGATATGACCAGCCAAGTCAAGGAAGTACTGCTCTCCCGCCTTTAGCGGCTCCTTGGGAAGAGTTTCCAGTTTTGGCGAGGGAAAGGCACGCGGATCGGGAAAATAGTGACACCCATAAGGCGACCAGTTGATCCCCTTGTCCACCACATCCCTGTCGCGATCCTTCTCCTTGTCCGATCTGCTGCCACCGCCCTCTTTGTGCTTCTCCTTCCGGTTTCGTATCTTCTTGGGCGTATTCAGGATCTCGATGATCTCGCGATAGTTCTTCCTGATTGCTATATGCATGGGGCAGTCACCTTGGGCGTTCTTGATACCCAGGCGAGCATCCGCCTCAAGGAGTATTCTCGTGAGTTTCCTGCGACCCATGGCGCAGGTGATGTGCAGCGCGGTGTCTCCGTTCAGGTTTGTTTTATTGGGGTCACAAAGAGCCGAAAGGAGGATTCTGGTGACCCCTGCATGTCCGTATCTACAGGCAGTGTGGAGTGGTGTATCGCCATACTGTGAAGGGGATGGATAGGGCTCAAATTAGAAGCGTTATCAGCCTATTAGGCCTAAATTCCTGTGAACTCACATTGTTCGGGACATCGGGATCTGCGCCCGCCAACAGCAGTTCCCTGGAGCTCTGATTGTGTCCATTTTGGGCGGCTAAATGCAGAGCGGACAGTCCCTCGTTGTTGGCAATACCCAAAGCGCTGTTGTGTAGGGCTTCGATGGTCTGATGTGCCACCTTTGCCCTGCCCTTGTTTTTGTCCTTTTCTTTGTCTTTTTCCTTGTCCTTCTGCCCTCGTATTGTCTTGCCTCCCGCTCCTGGGACAGTGGGTGGTGGTGGTGGCGCACAGATCAGTTTCACGCAGCGGCTGAACCCCCGACTGGCGGCCTCGTGGAGCGGGGTGTTGCCTTGCAATGATTCCTTGGCGAGACGGTCGGCATTGCTGAACAGGAGTCCCTCCACTCGCCGATCATCCCCGGCGACCACTGCCTCGTGCAGCGAAGTCCAGTTGCTGGAATCGGGCTGGATTTGGGGAGAGATATAGGAATTAAATCAGGGGAAATCTTTATGATTTAAATAAAAAAAACTCACCCCGGAGATGGCATTTGGCAGGGCTTCCTGTTTCGGAATGCGGGAGGATTCCATGCTGCATTGTCTGTAGATGATATAGAAGCCATATAAAAAAGAGATTAACATAAAAATAATAATATGAAATAATATCAAATTATATTAATATTAAACCTTATAAACCAACAAGAAATTAATAAACCTAAGCTTCTTGTTTTCTTTAAATCCCATAATTTTATGTGTGAATTTTTTATTTTTCTAACCGCATATTAGAGGTGATAAGTTCAGTTTTACATTGCTAAGTCAACCTTCTACAAGATTAACTTGACCTGAGATACATATAGCGACATGATCTTTGATCTTATTTTCCACTGTGTATGCGCATGTGTGTATGTGCCTCACGTAATGGCGTACCACGTAGTAATTGCAATTACAAACCGAAGTGCGAGGTTGACAAACCAATTTTAAAATAAAAGGTTTCGAAATTTCAAAAATACCAGACAAGTCACACGATAAATATATTTGTACTTTTGAATTTATAGAGAAATCTCTGAGATACCAATATTATTAGGAGTTTCTCTGCGAATTCGTAGGCCTTAAACCAGCTTCAGACTGCGCCTTGATTTTCCATTTAACCAACTTACGTTTCACTCAAGTTCAATTCCCGATTTCGCGCCCTTATTTACACATGCTTTTGGCCACTCCCACGTATTTACACATTCTTATAGTCATTACAGTTAATCCAATGCCCGGATTTTGCACTATTTTGCCTACGTTTGTGGAACGCCCAGAGTTAATTTGGCTTCAAGCCAGGCCTAAAAGAGACTAAGAGAAGAAAGCCAATCACAGGTAAAAATTGGCAACAGGTTTTGAGCGGGGCTGCCAACTCGTGGGCAACATTGAGTCCGGTCACACTAGAGCTAAATTATGCGGTATGGATCTAGCTGTTGTAATAATTTCATGCTAATAATATTGAAGATAAAATAAATAATACATAATTAAAATAACAATACAAGTATTTTAACTGGTTTTTGTTTGTGGCGGAAAGTACCATCGATACTTTGATAAAACATCGTTGGTCACGAGTCAAATAAAAATATCGATATATCGATATCTTGATATATTTAACAACCCTAGATTTTTGTTTGTCATTCGCTTTTGCATTAAACTTGATACTGACTTAAAAAGGCTCAATAATGGCATTGGCTGAGATCTGCAAAATATCCAAAGCTTCGTATATGAAGCCGGCCGCCTGGACTTCGGCGGATGTGGAGGACGACCTGAGGGGTTTGACCTGCAACCTGGATAATCCCTACACCCTGGCTGCTCCGCCATTCGAGAATGTAAGCTGGAAAATGATCAAAATCTGGGGAATTGCACTATTTTTCCTTTTATCCTGGTAGCCCATGCACAACCTAAACCAGATTCAGGCCAATGCCGACAAGACCGGCATCAAAATCGACTTTGATCACGGCACCACAACGCTGGGCTTCAAGTTCAAGGGAGGCGTCATCCTGGCCGTGGATTCGCGTGCCACTGGCGGCCAGTACATTGGCTCGCAGACGATGAAGAAAATCGTGGAGATCAATGACTTTCTGCTGGGCACTCTGGCCGGCGGCGCCGCCGATTGTGTTTACTGGGATCGCGTGCTTTCTAAGGAGTGTCGCCTGCACGAGCTGCGCAACAAGGAGCGCATCTCGGTGGCGGCGGCCAGCAAGATCATGGCCAATATTGCCCACGAGTATAAGGGCATGGGCCTGAGCATGGGCATGATGCTGGCTGGCTATGACAAGCGTGGTCCCGGCTTGTACTATGTGGATTCTGAGGGTTCCCGCACACCCGGCAACCTATTCTCCGTGGGCAGTGGATCGCTGTTCGCCTACGGTGTCCTCGATTCGGGATACCACTGGGATCTGGAGGATGAGGCGGCCCAGGAGCTGGGGCGCCGTGCCATTTACCACGCCACTTTCCGGGATGCCTACTCCGGCGGCATCATTCGTGTTTACCACATGACCCAGACCGGCTGGGTCAACGTTTCCAACACAGACTGCATGGAGCTGCACTACAAGTACAAGGAGGAGAAGGAGCAGGCTCACTAGAGCGTAGATTCGGGTGTTAAGTGAATATAAGATATTCTGTCGAACGAAGTTTGTATTTCTTGGAATTAATAAACATGCTTTTGTGGTAATGTAGACTATGAATCTTGCTTATTCTTCTCTGCTTCCCTTTGCTGAGAGATGATCTGCAGTGTTTCCTTGTGACGCATCTCCGCCCGTTTTTGTTTGAAGGTTCGCTTTCCGCTCTTGGGCTCCACTCGCTTTCTTCGTAAGACGCCGCGCTCCATGGCCTGACGCAGCTCCTGCTCCACGTTGAGGTCGGTGGGTATGTGAATTTGGCGGATCATGCGGTTGCGCACCATGAAGTGATCAAAGGGATGCTGGCCGCCGTTGCGATCGATGAAAACAACATTCGAGAGCTCACAGGTCATGTGTCCATCAGCGGTGTCTATGATTCCGGCCACTGACGTCTCATTGTGTAGGTCTATGAGCACGGAGTGGCCCTGGAGCATCACAGGCCAGCAATTTAAGGTATTGGACACCAGATATTTTTCCCGAGCACTGAACTGCTGCATTTTATTCCCGGAAATAATTCAAAGTCTTTTCAGCTCAGAGAAGCCGGGCTGCCAACTCGTTTTTATTATACAAAACTCGATGTACACTATTATGTTAGGTACACTGTTAAGCTCTTAAAAATATTGAAGAAATGAGTATATATAGACTAAATCTAAATGGCGGTTCCACGCTCCAGATTCTGCTTGATCTCCGCCGTGTGCTCGCCGTAGAAGCGATCCAGCTTCTTGTTGAACTTGGAGTTGCGTTCGTTGATGAAGTCCACGTCCGCATCGTCGTTGTAGATGCGCCTGCGAGAGTACTTCTTGCGGCGCTCTATCTGCTGCTCCAGGTCATTTACCATTTTGTTGATGGCGCCAGGCGTGTCCTTTGTCCGGGCATGCAATGTTGTGTGCGGACCGCCGTAGAAGGCATCGCCCAGCTCCTCCTTTTGCCTCTCATATTTTTCCATGTCGCGGGCTGGCATCGATTTGACCAATCTGGTATATTGCCTGGCAGTCTGAGCTTCGTAGGTGGAGAAACCAAGATCAGGATTGTCCTTCCGCTTCTTTTTCTTTTCGATGCGTTCTGCGTCCACAGCAGACACCTCGAGGAGCTTGAGGCGCTCGTAGTCCTTGCCCTCCGCCTTTGCATCGGCGCGTGCCTTGTCATCCGCCAGAATCCACTCGGCCTGGCGCTTGCGGGCCTCCCAGTTCTTTGGCAGCTTCTTGCGGGCGTCTTCTGCCACCACTTCCTGGTGGTTGTCCGTTCGGGCTTCCTGGCGCTTTTTGTGCAGGTCCAGCAGTCGCGCCTTGCGCTCCGCCAGCTTCTCCGCAGCGGTTTTGGTTGTGTCCATTACTGATTTGTCGAGAAAAGATATTAATTTGCTGGATTTTATGAAATTTGCTTTGTTTATCTGTCTTTGTTTTTTGTGCTTCTTCTTGTTTTAATAAACCACGTTGGCAGCGCGGACGCAATCAGCTGTTTGTAAATTACAAGTAGCGTTGCCGGATGAAAAACATATTAAAAGATATGGTAAACTGGCCACACTGCTGGTTACTTCAACACGTGCGGTTTTGTTTATATTTTTAAACGAGGTTTTTTTTTCCTAAAACCAGCCGCAAAATGAAGTTCTCCTACAGAGTAAGTCGTTTCTATGATCTGTTTAGGCCCTTACTAATAATAGTGGAGCATTGCAGTTTTCCAACTTGCTGGGCACAATATATCGGAATGGAAATCTGGTCTTCACGCCGGATGGAAATTCGGTCATTAGTCCGGTGGGCAACAGGATAACGGTCTACGATTTGAAAAAGTGAGTGGCAAACAAACTCGGAAGGACTCCCTAAACATTCCCTTCGTTTTCATAGCAACAAATCCCGCACCTTGTCCTTGGAATCGAAATATAACTACTCGAGTCTGGCGCTCTCGCCGGATGGAAACCTGCTGATCGCAGTCAACGAGAGAGGAGAGGCGCAGCTCATTAGCATGATGTCCTGTACAGTGATACATCGGCACAAGTTCCAGAACGGCGTCCAGTGCATCTGCTTCAGCCCCAATGGCGAATTCTTTGCCGTGGCCGTAAATAATACCGTCTTGATATTCTGCGCTCCGGGTGAGATCACTGGAGAGTACAATCCCTTTGTGCTCAGGCGGAGTTTCATGGGCGGCTTTGACGATGTCACTTGGCTAGACTGGTCCTCGGACTCGCGGCTGCTGGCCATTGGATGTCGTGACAGTTCCACCAAGATCTGCGCCGTCAACTATACGAAGAACTTTAGGACTTACAACCTGAGTGGTCACACGCAAGCCATTGTCTCCTGCTTCTTTGAGGCGAATAGTCTGGACGTGAACACCATCAGCCGCAATGGTCAGCTTTGCCTGTGGGAATGCAGTTTAGCTCCTTCGGACCTGGAGGATGCGCAGAGGCCAGCGCTCGCTCCACCGAAGAGCAAAAGGGGCAAGAAGGCGGCTGACTCTGAAAATGAATCCGAGGACGACGTGGAAAATACACTGGAAAAACCGACTGTGAAGGAGGTGTCCGGGGAATCAACAGCTGGGGACGAAGATGTCAATGAGATCAAAGATGAGGCTGAAAAGAAGCGACATCCGTTCTTCTACAAAAAGCTAGCCCGCCATTATCTGGCTGATGAGCCGCGCAAGGAGCAGCGAGACGTGGCCCTGACGGCAGCCAATTACAACACTCGCACCAAGATCCTGGTGGTGGCCTTCAGCAACGGGGCCTTCTATCTGTACGAGCTGCCCGACGTCAATATGATTCACTCGCTAAGCATCTCCGACTACCCTATCTCGGCGGCTCTCTTTAACTACACCGGCGACTGGGTGGCGCTGGCTTCGCGGGAGATCGGCCAGCTGCTGGTGTGGGAGTGGCAGAGCGAGCAGTACATAATGAAGCAACAGGGGCACAGCAGCGAGATGACCTGCATTGCCTACTCCCCGGATGGCCAGTTCATAGCCACCGGTGGCGAGGACTCCAAGGTGAAGTTGTGGAACACCCAGAGCAGCTTCTGTTTTGTCACCTTCAGCGAGCACACCAGCGGTGTGACTGGCATTCAATTTAGTAAGAACAAGAAGTTTCTGGTCAGCAGTTCCCTTGATGGCACAGTGCGCGCCTTTGATATTAACAGGTAAGGTGAATTGCACATTATCTTAGAGCTGATAGGTTAATCTCCCGAATATTCCCACAGATACCGCAACTTTAGGACCTTCACCTCGCCCAATCCAGCTCAGTTCTCCTGCGTGGCTGTGGATCACTCGGGTGAGTTGGTGGTGGCTGGTGGCCAGGATGTATTCGACATATTTCTTTGGTCGGTGAAGACGGGCAAGCTGCTGGAGATCATCAGTGGCCACGAGGGACCCGTAGTCTCGCTGGCCTTCTCCCCAGTGGCCACGTCTTCCACCTTGGTTTCCGGCTCCTGGGATAAAACTGTGAAGATTTGGAACTGCCTGGAGAGCAGCAGTGAGCATGAGTCTATTGACGCTCTTTCGGATGTAACCAGCGTGGCCTTTAGTCCCAGTGGCGAGGAGGTAAGTATTTATTACTTAATGTATGTAAAATATATATCACCTTCATTTCTTAGGTTGCCGTGGCCACACTGAGTGGAAATATAACCATTTTCGATGTCAAGTCTGCTACCCAGAGTACCACGATAGAGGGTCGTAATGACCTAAGCGCTGGGCGTCTGGAAACTGATATAATAACAGCGAAAAAGAATGCCCAAGCCAAGTAAGTAGCTATCTAGAAAGGGATATATAAGGAACTAGCACTAGTGCATGCGTTGCGGAGATAGCTTGCAATACGCACACATTTTTAGTCTACATTTTTATAGTATATATTTACCTTTGTAGTTACTTCTCTACCATTGAGTACTCCGCGGATGGGGAGTGCATCTTGGCTGCTGGCAAATCTGCCAACATTTGTATTTACAATGTGAGAGAAGCTATACTTTTGAAGAAATTCCAAATTACTCAGAACCACAGCCTGGATGGACTTACTGTAAGTTATTCTAAAAAAAACTTCTTCGTATCTCCACAGTAAGCTCCAACTATCTTTACAGGACTTTATCAGCCGCAAACATATGACCGAATTCGGTAATATGGCTTTGGTGGAGGAGCGCGAAGAGGGCGATAAGGTTGCCATACGATTGCCAGGAGTTCGTAGCGGTGACATGTCCTCCAGGCGTTTCCACCAGGAGGTTCGAGTATTTGCCGTAAGGTTCTCACCCACGGGCCAGGCCTTTGCAGCGGCAGGAACCGAAGGACTTTGCATATATGCTTTGGATAAGGGTAGGATATGGTTATTAATCTCCTAAGTTTGCCTTTAATTAAACTCCACGCTTTTAATCCTTAGGAGTTGTCTTCGATCCGTTTGACCTGTCGCTGGAAGTGACGCCAAAGGCGGTTCACGAATCCCTCAAGAAGCAGGATTACACAAAGGCGCTGGTCATGGCCCTGAAGCTAAACGAGCCCAACTTGATTGCCCTAGTGCTGGAGAAAGTGCCGTATACGGACAGTAAGTAATAAGCCAAATCGCCACATGTCCTTGTCAGTTTGGGCAACCTTCAGCCTTCTGTCGCGTCTAAAAATAGCTTCGACCCACTCCGCCATTGCCCTGAGACTCCGTTCTCCGATCGAATGTGCAAATTTGCACTTTACTGTGTTAATAAACAGTTTCAAGGTCCTCGCCGCAGTCCTTGCTCGCCTTGGTTAATAACCCCTTCCTATACCACTGGCACATATGCAAATGGCTCCGCCAGCACGTGTCTGTTCTGCATGCACGCTGACTCCTCCTCGCTCTCTCTCTCTTACAGTTGAACTGGTCTGCGCGGATCTGTCGCCGGAGTTTGCCCAGCGATTGCTGCAACAATTGGCCCGCCAGCTCCAGGCTACGCCGCACATCGAGTTCTATTTGCAGTGGAGCTGCTGCCTGTTGACCAAGCACGGCAACCAGGACGGTGTCTTCCAGCAAACGGGATTACTGGCCCTGCACGAGGTACTTTCGAGGAAGTACGAAACGTTAAATAAAATGTAAGTATCTAAAGATGTTTTGCCTAATAAATTGTGGGTAAATCGCTATCGTTCCATTACAGATGCGACTACAATAAATACACACTGAAAGTACTCCTGGAGAGAGCCGATAAGCTCGACCAGTCTGATGAGGGCAACACGAAAGCCCTCGCGGAAGACAGCGATGAGGAAATGCTGCTCATTAAGTCAAAGGATGACGAGGACGGGCAGTCGCAGTTCAGCGATGAGGAGGAAAGTTACAGTGAATCCGAGTGAAATGAAAATAAATAGGTTTATTAAAAAAAACAGGAATGTTGATTCTGTAACAAAGACCCACAAATTAGTTTATTTTAATAGATGTACGCGCAATGTCTTTTATTAAGAATAAATTTAAAGCTTTTTCAATAACAATTATTAGACGGTACAACCAAAGGCCTTATAATAATTGGATTCATAACGCACATACATTTATATAGCTCTATGCTGATACTAAAGTTGAGAGCGTACAAATCTAAGAACTTAATTGCTGTGTGTACCAATCTAGAATACTTGAGAATATTTGTGCCCACATACGGTCGTCGGCTTGCTCTTTCCCACTGACTTTTGAACAAAATTCTACAATGAGTAACAATTCCAGTGCACAAAAATAACATGGCGTTATCCATCTTTTTATTATAAGGTCATTGGTTCAACATAACTTAGAAGATGGAAAGAATATAGATATATTTATATAAACTTAACTTGATATTTAGCAGATACAATCCTAGATAAAGATATATATATATATATGCATGTGGTATATATAGTTGTGAAGTAATGTATTTACATAGTGTCTGTAGTTTCATATCAAATATAAACTCGATTTAGCTTAACAGATACATGTATGTATATATTGTTCATAGTTTAAAAAATTCTGCCTGCTGTGCGCCGTTTGAACTACAGGTCGTCGATTTTAGTTTGTTTCGTTAGATGTAAAAGCCACAGCTCTAATGTTTGCATTAAAATGCGCTATAATGGATAAATAATTCTAAATATTTATGTAAAAATCTCTAAAAGCATTCACTGTTCCGTTTCATTTATTTACAATCCAAATATATCCTTAGAGGCCACTTTTATTATCTCCGTAAAGCACCAATTCGGTCTCTTGGCTGATTTGCTTAAGCCTAATACAAAAAGAGTTTTAATTAAACGATCGATGCGTGTATGTAGCTCGTAGTTTTTAGAGTGTGTATACTTTCAAAGTAGGGACAACCCTTTAGACTTGGGTATTGTCACTAGCACATATCCGCGCCTTAGCAAGGCGAACTTAATTAAAACTAGGAGAATGTTGGTGTCTAGAGCAGCTTGCGTGATGTCTGAGGGATATAATATTATATTAACCTCCGTTGGTGGCATAGATTCAAAATATTGGGAGGGAGGAGCTGCATCCGGAATCGTGTACAAAGCAAACACTCTCAAATGAACGATGCACATTCCTCGTGAGCAAATAGTTGACAACTAAGCTATATGTTCCGTACATTCGATGCACCCGATCAGGGTGTAGTATGTAATACCTAGGCACACACTTATGTAGGTAACTGTAGACTTCCTTCTTGGTTGGTTGGTTGGTTGGTTGGTTGGTTGTTGTACTTCGATGACAGGGGAGCGTGCTGCTCTCTCGCGGGCCTCTGGTATATTGCACTTTTGGGGCTCTAAATCCAGTCAAGGTATTTTGTTCCATCATCAGAATAGCGTCCATTCGTGTTTTTAACGGAGTCCAGAAATGTGAATTCTGGAACTCCCCAAATCCTAGGACGACTTCATCAGCAGTATCGGCCAGTACAGAAGTACGAACACAAAGAACAGGATGGGGAACACGGCACGGGACACCTTGTCGATCTCTCGCCACATTATCTTCTCGACGCCCGTATCCGTGTCCGTCCAGGCTACCGACAGAAGGCTCTGCCTCCGGGCCGGCTTGGGAGGTCCTCCGTTTCCCTGCAGCGACGTCTAAATGGGGTTCGAGAAAAAAAACATAATTGTCCTTTGAAATTAAGAATTTTACTGCAACCATTTATGTTATATTCAACATTCTACTTTCTTCATGCGGATATGACAGGTGCTAAGGTTCCCCCCATTTAACCAGCTAATCGGCTCACCTGTCCAGGCGTCGTCGGCGTCTGGGTGGCTTTCCGCGAGCGCACTGCTCCTCCCTCCCAGCTGGCCACCGTCGCGCACTGGCCCTTCTCCATATTGCTGATGCGCTACGCGAATCGGAACGACAAGAGAGGGTGGCATTACATATTAAAGCGATATTCCCACAGCTGCCTTACCATGGGCAGTACCTTGGGTATGCGGTTCACCTGGTACTGATACTGAACATCCAGCACTTTCACCACAACGAACTCGGCCAGAGCGGCGAACACCGACAGCATGCAGCCGGCCATCCACAGGTCCAGGGCCTGAAAATAAGAACACTTGGTTAGAGCTCTAGCTATCGAACAAGTTGTTACAAAGTTTGGAGTAGGCCATGAGTAGGCCATCATGGAGTAGGCTGTTATATACCTGCCCCTGGTCAAAGGCCTTTCATTAGTATATTTCTTTCAACCACACAAGTTATAAGCTCTCATTCGGAAACCTAAGTAACTAAATTATTTGTCGGGATAATTTTCCACCTCCCCCACCGGTTCGGGATTGGGTTTTACAAAATTTCGAGTAAGCTTTTATCTTTCTGCCTCTGGTCAAAGGTCTTTCATTAATATATTTCTTTCAAGCACAGAAGTTTTAAACTCATTCGGAAACCCAAATAACTAAATTATTTGTCGGCATCATCTTCCACTTCCCCCACCGGACCGGGATTAGGTTAATTCTTGATGGCTGCAGCTTTGGCCAAGGACGGCTTTGGTATGATCAAAGCCTACAGTCATAGCCTTTAAGGGCGTCGATACTTTTTTATCCACTGGCGACTTGGTAAGCAAATCATATAGTTTTTTGAACAATATAACATTTTTTTGAAATATAGAGAATTCAAAGTTGTGTTTGAAGCGACCCTGGATTAGGAAACCGATAGGCACCGACTTCTTGATTTTTAGTTCATTGAAGGCCTCCTGCAGGAGGCCCAGGGCATCCTATACACCTGCGACATATTTATACTATTCAGGGACATCATCTCCGTCAGGAGGCAGTATGCAATGCCGGTGCAAAGATCCTCGACCCTCTTTATAAACGTGTTCCTTCCTACTCTGCAGTTTACCCAAGCAACGATTTCGTGGAGGGACGTACATATTTCCGCCATTGCGGATGGTGATGTTATTCGAGGTCATGTTGGTACCGTACTGTAATGCTACTATATTTTAAAAATGTGTACTATTCAGGGATTTTTACGTCTGTGTTGTTCTGTGAAGCAAAACTGTGTGTAATGACTAAAGAATATATTTTATACTGACTCACCTTGACGTAGGCCACTGGTGGAATGTCGGCACCCGTGAACATGGTAACGAGGGTCAGCATACAGGTCACCAAGAGCGTGACCCTTCCTGGAATTGCGTCCAGTCCTAGCCAGAAGCTAAACCATGATAGCATGACCACCAGCGATGAGGGGGCAAATGTCTGTATCAGATGGTGGCCGATCTGGCGCTCGAAGCGGAAGTACACTGTGAGGCGGGAGAAGTTTCCCACCTTCTCCGGCATGTAGCCGTCGCTCTCCTCCAGCTCCAGCGGTTGGCCCAGATTGTACTGTAGGAGCTTTAGCTCCGGATTGAGGGTCACGCCGGAGTCCGACCAGCGCAGCTTCACTTTTTGATTATTCGAGGAGACTTTGCGGGGAAAAGAAGCCCAGTTAGAACCCAAGTTTTGAGGTGTGGGGACCACTTACAGCTCTCGATGTAGATGGGACACACCTGGATGTCCATGGGGTACAGCTGGAACTCCATCTGGCAGGCGATGATTGCGTGCATGCGGGCCGCATAGCGCACCGTCTTGTTCTTGTAGAGCGTCACCGACGTGAACTTGTGGGTCAGTGTCGCTATTTCTACAATGAAAAGACATCGAGAAGACGTTGCAGAGATGCGGAACAAATGGGTTTCGATTAGAACTATGGCATTGGCATCGATAGACTCATTTCTTGCTCATTTCGGTGGTGGTTCAGTGGAGTGGTGTGCCGTGATGGTGATCGTGATCGTGATCACCTTATGTCTAGTTACAAGCGCGACTTCTACTGACGACGAGTAAGGGGGATAAATGATAGATACTTAAATGATAGGTTGGGGGTAGATTATTTAAACATTATAAGATAAGCTTTACTTAAGGGTTAAATTATATTACAAATAATGAACTGAAACTTAAACATGAATAAAGGGATACCAAAGAAAGCGCTACACGTGATAATTTCACACAGTTTACTTATAAACTTATGCAATCTTAAAGGAAGTTTAAATTTTTATTTGAATAGTTGGAAACAGCATTTAAGCACAGCGCTTTCTGAGGTATCCCTGCATTAATTTTCATATGTAAATTACATAAGTATATAACATAATAATAAGATAGTTGATAAACCAAATAAATCAATTGCATATTTGACTAAAAAGCTCAACCCCTAACAAATAAACAAAATCGTAATAAAGGTTAATCAGAATTGACAACAATTTGTTGAAATGAAAATAGTTTTGTTCAAATCTTCGTGTCAAGCTAATATAAATAAAGCTTGACCGATTTGCAATCGATTTTTGTTTCGTAAATGTTGACAATGGCAACCAAAAATGGGGGAGAAAGAATGGAAAAAAGAACGACTTCCCGGCGAGGTGCACACGTGATTCCAAGGTGAGATCTTATCGGGGACAACACCGAGTGCAACTGCAAATTTTCGTTTTTGGATTTCAGCGTGGGCGATGATGGCCAGGAGCAGCAAGGAGGGCGAAGGTGCAGCTGGGCTTGGAGTGTCCCATTTGACCATGGCATTGGAACCGAAATGGATTTCGTGCGTGTAATGAGGGCCTCGAGTGGGCGGGTCTGCTGGGTATCAGTGGGTGGGGGAAACTATAAAAAAATATCTGAAATGTACACTGGATTGCGGCTCGCTAGGAATTGCGCGATATGGTTATGGATGTATATATACACACAGACGACTATATGGCTATATATGGCAGGGTGTTTTCAGTTTCATTTTCAAATCGGCCCAGTACACGAAGTCGTTTATAGATAGGATAGATTTCGAAGAATGCTGAGTATACAATTTACAGGAGTAGATACATTGGATGGAAGGAAGGGGTATGCGCTGATTCTGATATCGAGTTCGATGGATTTTTGGCAGTAAACACAAAAGTGGCAAAACACACAGATCTAGAGTCATTTTTGTTATTATATACTTAAATCTTTGTTTAGATGAAAGTTTTTCGAATCTCTTTCACCCTTATTGCGTAGCAGGGAAGTGGACGCAACATATGGACTTCCGTATCCTACGCAGGAGTATCGGGGAGTATTGTTAGTTCGGGTTCGGTTTCGGTATCGGTTTGGTTTGTTAATCGGTAGTAGAGAAACCGTTGGATTAGTTTTGGGAAAACAAACAAACAAACAAAAGAAAACAAAGTAATTCGTTACTATATACAAACGGTCCAGAGTTAGTTAGAGAGTTTCGATTAGACACATAAGTGATGAGCTCAGCCGGACAAAGTGCATGAATCCACGCTGACGTTGACAACACACACAGACTACACACTCGAACATGAAGCTTTAGCTTACGGGCTAAGCTAGTATATCATTCTAAATCGCTATATACAGCAGTATGTCAGACGTACCGGCAATCTTGGAATTGAGAAAGTAAGGATCCGGCTGCCAAAAATTCTCAAAGACCTCTGGAAGCAGTGTCACGTAGTCGTCGCCCTCCTCGAAGATGTCGTCGGGTATCTCCAAACGGGACTCCAGCCAGCGCTGGTGTATAAACATGTCTACTCTGAAAATGTACACAGTATTGCTATGTGCTCCGTTACATACTCTCTATCTCGATCTCTTCGGATTACAGATGCGAGCTCTACTTACCTAAAGTCCATATCCTCTACGTTAATTGAGTTAATATCTACAACGAATATGCTAAAGTCTACTATCACTGGGGAGCCCTTCTTCGAGGGCGGTCGTATCTCTGCAAAAGAATAAATCAAAAGGCGGTCTCCGGTTAGTTCACACTTGGGTCATGAAATGCTCCGGAAAATTCCCCAAAATTCGGGGGAAGCCTTTCGTGCGCGAATTCATTTTGGCACCGTCTGGAGCACGGTGTGAGCACCTTCAAAAAAAGGAAACACACATCACCTGCGAACCGACTTCAACTCCTACTCCGACTCCGTCTCCTTGGCGGTTTTCCACCAAGTTCAGGGGCAGCCTGTGGTCCTAATGCGTATTACACAACCGCGCGAAAATCGATAGGAATAAAGGTGTTGATTAGCTCCAACAATTGCCGCAAATGAAGAGTACACGCCTCTGGGTAATTTCGGTAAATTATTCATACAGCTTTCAAGGTGGAAGGCTTCTGGGGAAGCAGTTCTTGCAACTATTGCATAAGTTGAAAGTTTGCATTTCGATTTTATGCAATTTTTAAAGAGAATCCTTCTCTCTTAAAACATGAGGGGTATGAAAATATAAGGAAACTTTTATAGTATGCATGAAATTAGAAGGTTCTGTACATACATTTGCATATACTTTCAACTTAAACTCATAATTATACTCCTAAATAGCATGTACAAATTAGTTATTATTAGCGCTTAGTTTAAAAGCCCTTTATTATTTGAATAACAAACATTTGGTTTTTTGTCTGTTCAGTTTCACATTCTAATCATGACTTGTAAGTAATTATTAAATTTAAAATAAATACAATTGGTAGGAAGTTACGGATTTGATTGGTATTTGAAGGGTTAATCCCTGGCACGAAGCTCTACATAATTAAAGCTTTTATAAAGGCAAACTTTTGAAGCCATAAGTTACCTAATTAATGTGTATTCTGTCTCGTTTTATATACAACTAATTAGAAAACATTACTTAAGCTTATTTAGGTATACAAGTCCCCTTATCTTCCACTGATCACTGCTTTCTACATAATAATGACTATTAAACTACTAAACTCATATAAAGAAAGCTATGACTTCACCTTAGCCACTCAAAACCCATTAAAGTAAACATTAATAGACATTTAACTTTCGCTTTCCCCTCGTAGATCCTCAGATTAACATAACTCGAATTCTTCCGTAACTTCTGCACAGCCAATTGTCGCCGGTAAATGTTATTTTGATTTTAATCGATCGTAATTGCGGATGACGTCAAAGCCAGCCCCCAGGTGAGACTGGGAGGAGACTGGGGCTACCCCGTAACCGTAACCCAGTATGCGCCATTGACGGTGGGGCCCTGAAATTCGCCGCGTCACGAAATGAACACAAACCAGAGGAGAAAATGAAAAGCAGACCGTGGAAAGAAAGGAGAAAAGCGAAGGAAAAACCGAACACGCATATCCATATCCAACAACTGGCTGGCGGTTTCATGGAGCAAACAAATCAGAAATCACAAAGGGAGAAAAAAAACACTCGGATCCGGAGCAATTAAAAACAAAAAAGGAAGACGGACACGACCGCATCGAACACTGAGACTCCAAAAGGACACCTTCGCGGAGTAGCAATTGCAGTTCCTCATGGGGTTAAGTTGGGGTTGGAGTGGGGCCCGGAGGTTATTTCTATAGAGCTTCCATAGGACGAGTACAACACTTACCCTTGACATAATTAGGCGGAAGAACTACTCGCGGCTTGGCTGTGTAGTTCATGTGGGCCTCCGTGGCTTCGCTCAGCCTGCAAAGTGAGCAGCACAAAACAAAGGGGGAGAAAATTCAAATGCAGTCTGGGCTGTGGGGGGAGGTCTTTCTTTATACATATATGGGGGAAACCCCAACGTTTAAGAAGGGATGGGCATGGAATGGGGGATGATGTCTGCCACATGCAACTGTAGCAAACTTTGTCAATTTAAGTCTGAATTTGAAATTAACTTCCTTCGTGCTCGCCGGGGCTCCGTTCGATTCGATTCTATAGTTTTCTGTTCTGTTCCGCCGCTTAACCTCCTGGCGGCAGGCGAATAATATTAGTTTGCTCTTTGCCAATCGGCCGAAAAATGCCGTGCAGGATTCTCATTTGACTTGTGATCCAATTGACCTTGCCTTCGGCGTACGGAGAGTCGCCATATTTCGAGCCGATTTGATTTTGATTTTGATTCTTTGTACGAAGGTTCCCCTTGAACTGGAAACAAAAAAGGCGATTCTGCGGGGGTTGCACTTGGCGTCTCAGATCCCCAGATGGATGGAGATGGAGAAGGGCGGGTAGAAGGAGAGGACAGAGTACAGATGGAGATGGAAATAGGAGCCTTACCACATCAGTATGAATCCCAGTCCAAACGATAGAAATGCGTTTGCGCTGAATTTGTCGAGCATGATGTTGGGGCGACGGCGACGGGAAAGGATTTGTAACTCAGACCTCAAATCATCTCACTTTACACCGACGTGGGAATTTCATAATTCGGTTTCTGTAACACAATACATTTTTCGATCATTTGCATTTCATTTTCATTTTCCACGACTTTTGTTTCGGGCTTAGCTCTCTTACATTTTTGTTTTGATTCGATTTTTGCTCTCGGGCTTTGCACACACTTTGCTTTCGAACACGACCACGGAACGGGGAGCACTGAACAAAAGATAGAGGTACAGGGGATCGGGATCCTTGGGGCTATCCGCGGCTTATCCGTGGGGTACTGCCTCCGGCTCGGCTGGTGTTCGGAACTCGAATAAACCAAGAGCCGAGCTCTGGCGGCGGAAGAGTGCTCATCTAGATACGAGTATCTGTATCCGCATCTGTGATATGTAGATTCTCCACGCCCGGCTGTGTGGGCGTCCGGCCAATGACGGATTGCGGCCGTAAAACTGCTGTAAGTCCACAGTCACAACTCCCTAGGGTTTGATATTTTCTTTATTTGTGATTTTTGTTCGGCTTTTAAAATATATCTAATGCGATTTTTCAGGAAAGCGGATCATCTGTAAAAGTTGTTTTATTATTACGGAAAAGTTGTTTAACTAAATGGTATTCAACATATTATTAAACATTTAAAGAAATTTCTTTACAGTAGTGAAAATATTTAAAAACTGTAATTAAGTAATTTGTTTCTGATTGCAGGCAAAATTGTAAGACTTAGAGTGAGTAAAACTTCAAAAAATGTTTTGTAAAACATTATTTTTATGATTCAATCTCTACTTTAAAAGAACTTAAAATTTTCTTTACATAATTTTAATTAAATTTTAAAATTATATATTTGAATTTTTGATTTATAGGAAAATGCATATTATGCTTGTAAAACAACGAAATATTATTGTTTCAGTTTGGATTTTCGGATTTATTCTCTCTTGTTGCTGTTCTGAATATATCGTATAAATCTTTTAGATTTAAATATATATAGAATTTTCATATTATCAAATTTCGTTGCTTTCACATTAGACAACAGCGAAGATTCACTGTAGTTGTGGTCGCGGAAGAAGCGGAGCAGCTCCCCCCAGCGGTCAAGGCATGTGGCCGGCGTAGTGATGGCCTGGTAATTGCCCCCGGCACAGGGCACAGAGCACACTTCTCGCCAAGATTCAATTGAATCGCGTGCCAATTCTACTTAAGTCGCTGCACAGAGACGGACAGCCGGACAGGCGGTGTAACAGCTCAATCTATGCGACTATTTATGAGATGCGACCCGATATCTGGCGTAGATGCGGAGATACGTAGATACTTTCGCAGATACGCGGATGGATGGAGATAAATGGCCAGATAGATGGACAGATAGAGTTTCAATTGCACGCTTCCTGGCTGCCAGCAACAGCTCAAACCTAACATAATTGCCTGGACATGTGGATGCCACACATCTATATAGTACATCCACTTCCTATAAATTACTTTCGGCTCTGACATTGACAATGGCCGTGGTTGACGGGTATTTTTGGCGCAAATTAAAAATGTGCCACTTCCAGATCTGGCAGATCTGCCCGAGAATATGTACATATATATATATACTAGGCGGATTGCCGGGTATATGCAGATCGTGAGATGAACCGTATCCGGCTAGGCCCGGCCTCAAGTGGTGTAGGCAGCCTCGGAGGCGACACTTTTCGCTTGCATGGATCTTGGATCACTCGCTGTCGCATTACGTAGATTCGGTTGGCTAATGGGATTCACTTTGATTAGATACACACGCACTAATTGAGTCCACGAGTCCATTAATATTCATGCTCGGGATCCTGCCGAGCGGTCACGTTCAAAGATCCCCCATTGGATTAATATTAATGAACATTTAAATGCGGCTATTTCGACGGGTTTTTGTTTGTTATATAAAAGCCGTCCCGGCTGGCATTATGCGGGGATTTCCGATCAGCCAGCAATTACATTAATTATGCATTTAAGGACATTTATTAATGCTTCAGCGCGAGGGGGTTCCGTTTCCGAAAGGCGGCCTAAAATTACACGAGCTTAACGCTCGCATCACGCAAGTACTCCATCCTCGCACTGTCCGCCATCCATCCAGGCGAAACCATATTATTCAGATATTGCTAGATGGGGGAAATTACCGCGCTGCGGGAACGACGCGCGCCCGAATCCGTTCGCCTTCGCTCAGGAACTAAACTGAACTGAACGGAACGGAACTGAGCTGTGAAAATACGCGAATTTCTTTGGCCTGGCCTGGGCCAGCCGCTCGCCTTGCCAACTTTAATGTCGACATACGAAAAAAAAATCCCCCAACAGCGGCAGCGGCGGCGGCTCAGGCACGACAACCAACTGTAACGGGGTTTCCACTTACAGGGAGTTGGGGCCAGGAGATTGGGGGCTTCTCTGGTGGGCTGGAAGGACGATTGCATGGGCACCGCGGCTCGGTTTGCTTGCTAAATTGGTGTTGGGTTCCCTGGAAGTGTTTGGGATTTTCTAGTCCCCATGCCCATTTTGCTTTTCCATTCCAGGACGATCAACTGCATTTGCTCTGCTTCCAATGACTGTCATATATCCATTTAAGTTCATATAATTTAAGGCATTTTTTTAGTTCTTTGTCGATATCAATTTAAGGATCTAAGGTAGTATTTTTCAGCAGAATAAAGCTGGAAATACCCGCTTTGAGAGCCACATCAAATACGCACATATGTCTCTCTATAATTTCCCTGGTCGGGGTCCTCCAATGAGCTGCATGCGAGTTGACTTGAAATTTCCACAAAGTAACCAAAACACTAAACAACTGCCACACACTGCGTCGTCGTCCCCACCTGGCGTGGCCACTAACCATCGCCCCAAGGGCTGAAAACGAGGCCTGACTGACTGAATGGCCCCCACAGGCCCCTCAGTCCACGGTTCTCGTGGGAAATTTCTATATGGCTGTGTAAATACAAATCGCGTTTGGTAGGACCTAGGACTATAATATATATACTATATATCGCACCGACACAGACATGGCGTGCATATACTGCCGCTGTTCGGAGCCACTACCAATGCTGTACAAGGTAAGAGAAAGAGAGCCATTTTGTTATGACATTCTCGGCAACTGACAATGAAACAAAGTTTATTTTATTTTCGCTTCGATTGTCTTGCTGTTGATTCCGTTTTATGTCCGCCCGACGTTGAGCTATGTAGTTAGCAGCTCGCGAATCGCTGGAGCCAACTTGTTGTCAGCCAGTCAGTCAGGCAGTTAGGGCTAATTGCCGCCTGTTAGTCCGTTTTCAGGGTATCTAGATGCGGCTTAGTGCTTGTCGTGCTTTATGGCCAGTGCGCGTGCGGCGCAGTCAGCCACTTTGATTAATGGCCAACTGACTTGACTGACTGACTGACTGACTGACTGGTGGTGACGATGACGCCAACAAAGGGCGACAGCTCCGGGCAAAGACAGGTACTTCCTGATTAAGAGGCAACAGTTCTCGTGCTCCGGTTATAGATATCACTTTATATATTATATGCCCGAGCATACAGTTCACATTAAGCCTAGAGAACGGAGTAGGAAACTTAAGCTAGACAATGGAGGCTCCCTGCTGGTTGGTACGCTGGTTGATCTTCACGTGCGTCTGCCGCTTCTTCTCCTCCCTGAAGGCCTCCGTGTTGGCCTTCTTCTCGATGCGGCGCTCGTTGCGATACTCCTTTAGCAGGCGCTTCCGCTCCTTCTTCTCCTCGACGGTCTCATCCTTGGGCCTGATGGACAGGACGCTTAATGTGGAAAGCACTGATTTCGCGCACAGAGACTTGGGGCCAGTGGCATCGGCTGAATCGTCCGCTAGATTGGCCAAGGCTTTGGCTGTCAGCTGGCCGTCGACGCCACCGCGCAGCACATTGGCGGGAAGTCCTGTCTTCGGGTCGATCTGTATGGGAGCTGGGTTTGTGCTGGCGCTGGAGCGACGACTGCGACGCGGCTCATCTATCACCTTGGGGTGATTGTAGATATTCGAGTAGGTGGAGAGGATGGACTCGCAGTCCCACTTCTTCTGCTTGGGATCGTCCACCTCGTACTCCACCAGCTCCTCGGTGGGATCCTGTTCGCCCTCGACCACATTACGATACTTTTCGATGCGCTCGCGGTCCCACTCCTTGTTGTACTCAATCGTCTTGTCCTTCTTCTTGAACTCCTGGAAGCACTGCATGACCACGGGGTGCTTCTGGTGCCAGCTGCCCTCTATGTCCTCCAGGGAGAGGTCGCCCAGCTCTGGGTCGTCGTAACTGGCATAGAATTTCTCGAAGCGATCGTCCAGCAACGAGAGTTGCTCATTGCGGCGAATTACGCTGGAGGACATGGAGTACTCGGTGAAGCGCGACTTGACCTCCTCGTCGTCGAAGCGACGCTCGCGCATCAGCGGCGCCAGGCGATCCATCAACTCGTCTTCGTTTTCGTCCTCTTCATCATTAAGATCATCCGAATCGAAGTCCATGTCTTCGTCGCCTTCATCGCCGTCCCACTCCTCGTCGTCGGAGTCGCCCTCAGCCATGGCCTGCATCACGAAGTCATCGTCCAACTCCTCCTCGTTCTCGCAGTCGCTGTCCAAAGCGGCCACCACATCCGGGTCCCAGTCAAGGCGCAGCGTTTGTGGCGCCGCCTTGTTCAGCATGCCCTCGGACTCCTCGAACTCGCTGGCGAACACCGAACTTGGCAGCACCAGCTTGGGCGCTGGCCCCGGCTTCTCATCCTCCGCGCGCTGCTTCCTCGCCTGATTGGGGTTCTCCATGAACTCCCACACCACATCGTTCTCGCGCTTCTTCAGATGCTGCATGTAGTCGTAATCATCGTCGAAGTGGATGCCAAACTTCTTTAGCTCCTCCTGCCGCTTGGCGGGATCAGTGGGCACCGCTTCCTCCTTGGGCTTCTGCTGCCTGGCCGCCGCCTCCAGCAGCACTCGCTGCGGCGCATTTTCATCTGTCACCAGGGGATCGTGCTGACTGCGGTGCACCAGATGGAAGGTGACAGCCTTCTTGCGGTCAATGTATGGCTTCTTGCCCTTACCCTGGAATAGGATGTGGGTGTTAGAAGCATGCTGGACTGGACTTCAAGGGGTTTACTCACCATTATTTGCTCGTTTTTAAGGTTTTTATTTGTAAATAACGAGATGAACACATGTGCCTTAGAGTTAGAGGTGAAAGAAACATCGATACATCGATGTCTTGGAAAATTGTAATTACATCGATGTATATTTTCGACTATCGATGTTTTGGAGCCAACACTTTTCAAAAGAGAAGCACAATTAAAGGAGTAAATAGGTTTGTAGTTTTTCACAATTTTCCTATTTCATTAATTATATTGTAAAATTAATTTAATTGCAATAATAGGGCATGCGATTGGCAGACGTGGTCGACAAATTAATGTTTATAAATAAAAATTATGAAATAATTAAACTATAATATAAGAATTAATATTTAAGATCGGCAATATATAAGTTTGACCTTGTTAATTAATGTATTTATTGCGGAAAAATGTGTATTCTTTTTGTGGCCGCTCTTTCTACTTCTTGCTCGGCATTTTTTGATAGCCAATGATGCGGTCATACTTTGTTGACAACCGGCAATATTTAAAATGCAATATTCGTTAACTTATTGATTACTCGTTTTTGAATAATAGTTGTCCCAAGGCCATATCACCTAATGTTCTTAATTAATAAGTTGGCTTTTAGTATACAACTAATTGTTAGCTTTATATAAATGAATAAATTTGTTTGCGCTTACCGATCGGATCTATCAGCTTTATATATAGGATATAGGATAATAGTTTTGGTTCGGACTTACCCGACTTACCCACTTACCTTTAATCGCCAGACCGCAGACTTGGCCAGGATTCATCGATGATTAAGTCATTTCGAGTGCAGAGGTTCTTCACATAGTTATCAACACAATTATTTACTCACTTTTTAATACACGATATTAACACAGATGTGAACGGGTGGAAAGCCGTGGACAAACTGAGGCTGCTGCAGCGAGACGCCTCAATTTATAGGTGTGAGAAATGGAGAAAGAGAGAGGGATAGATAGAGACACAGTAGAATATATATTCTACTATGGATCAAGAGAAAAAGAAGAGAGAGACAGAGGAAGACATATATTGAGAGAGCTGGAGAGAACGAGAGAGCGAGATAGATACATAGAGAGAGACAGAGAGTGAGATATAGGTAAAATTAAACTCAGAGAAATAGGTAGATTGAGATTATATCGTGAAATTATAATTATTTCTTCATCAAAGTGATTAGAACTAATGTCCAGTCAATTAACTAATGACAACGCTAAGGAGAATAAGTAAAAAAAAAATTGATCACTTTAATGAAAAAACAATTGACTAAGGACAATGGTAAAGATAATAGTATATAACGAATTTGTTTTATCCTCTTTATTTGATTGATCCCAGCTTGAGACTGAATTTTTGTAATACAAATCCCACTCGTACTCCGAGGACGCTCGCTTGGGATATTGGTTGTGTTAATAATTTGAGAGTGAGAATCCTACTCAGAGAGCGCCACTCAGTGATTGCAAGAATTGTTTATGCCATTTGAGAGCAGTATCATCTGCTTTGGATGTGGATTATATATGTACATTGGAGTTAGAGAGAAATGGATAGAAATAGAGAAAGATACCTATGGTAGCAAAGGGCTGCACAAGTAAGATTTTTATCTCTAGAATTTAGTCTTAAGCTAAGATCAATCGAATAAAATAATTGGGGAGAGTGGGGAATTGTGAATCGTTGGGAATTGTGAAACAGCGCTGTCATTTGCGCATGGGTCAACGGAAAAATATCATAATAGCTGATTTTATGTCATCTATGTCAGAGCTCATCTTTCTACTAGCAAACTTTCAGTTTATCTGTCCCTGTGGCCGTGAATGGAAAATCAAGTTTCCCAAAGTGTTTTAAAGTCATGTAACTCTTCAGAACTTTTTTTTTCAATCGGTGAAAGCTAGAAGTTTCGTTTTTATATATATTTAACGTTACTGTTTTTGGAATTTGCAAATTATTTTTTTTACAGAGATATTGTGCAAAAAAAAAGTGTGTTTCACAATTCCCCACTCTCCCCTACTTTCTCTGCCACTTCTCTATATCTCACTATCTCTTGCTCTCTTAACACTAGCTATATTTCTCTATTTATCTCTCTCTATCCATTCTCTTTATGTTTCTAAAACGATCTATCATTATTTTCCTCTATTTAACTATCTCTCTCTGTCTCTATCTATCTATCTCGCTCTCTCTTTCCCTCTAGCTCTCTCTTATTTTTCTCACGATCTATCTCTCTCTTTCTCCATTTCTCACACCATAAATAAAGGCGCCTCGCTGCAGCAGCCTCAGTTATTCTGCGGCTTTCCATCCGTTCACATCTGTGTTAATAATCGTGTAAAAAAGTGTGTAAATAATTGTATTGATAACTGTGTGAAGAACCTCTGCACTCGAAAGAACTTAATCATCGATGAATCCTGGCCTGGCCAAGTCTGCGGTCTGGCGATTAAAGGTAACTGAGTGTCCTGTACTGCGGGTAAGTCCGAACCAAAACTATTATCCTATATCCTATAACACTTGGTAAAAGGTTATAAACTAAAAGCCAACTTATTATTTAAGAGCATTAGGTGATATGGGCTACCGCTCGACTGGCTGGTTACTAATTTATGGATTACATTTTGTATAAGGTTGGTTTTGTACAGCAAGAATTTTTTGATTTTATTGTTAGGTTGGCTAGGACTCCTAGCCTAGGAGTTGGATTGGCTTGGCCGCCAGAACGCCAGGCAATATCTAATGTTCAATTATTAATCTAAAACGAATCATCAAAAGATGATTAATCAGATTGGACAGCTCCCAGTTCATGTCCATGGAACAATCTGCGTTTAAATATATTTTATACTTTATTAGTAATATTATTCAAATTAATAATCAATGGTCTTCCGTGTATGAAAATTGTTATTTCTTTTTTTTTAAATATTATATATTTACTTAAAAATTAAAAATAAGTGTAATAATGATTTTATAATACTTTTTAATATACAACACCTTTGGACAAGTCACTATATATTTTATATTTATTAATCAGGCGATAACGCTGCACTTAAATTTTAGCGCCATTCGATTAAAATTACCCCAATTGTTGTACAAAATTTATAAGTAGCCAAATAATGCCTTACAATCTATCTTAATTAAATAAATTATTGCCTGAAGGCTAGAACATAAAATTTTTTAAACCTGTACAATTTTTGGCTAATAATTTTGAAAATTTAAAATCCCCCAAAGCTGTCGCGCAAAATTAGCACTGCCAGACTTTTCGTTCAGGACAGTAACAGGCGGTCACACTCGGCAGGGGAAGATGTTGGGAAGTTCGGTGTCGGCTAACGTTTATTTGTATTTAAATACCTAAATATTTCTTTGTGGAATTAGCCATTTCTTGAATTATATACACAAAATAAACAGAGCCATCATGTTACTGCTGTCGGCCTCCAATGAATACGCATTTAAATAAGCGTTACCTTATTAAAAATTAATAACTTCATTCCTTCTTAATTTAAACCAATGCGTTAAAAAAATGTAGTCACCAGAATAAATTCCTTTTAACAAAATAAATTATAAATAAATAAATCCCTTAATTTCATATACTTGGATATTTATTAGTCCGATTTTATTTTGTATTTACATTTATAAACTTGTTACAATGCTTTAATTTTTCACATTGATGAATATGAGTGTCCGTGGCTCACTTCCTCGGGTAATTTCGCAGGACCATCAAGGATGAAGCATAACAAGGCCGTTGAATTAATATATAATATATATACGACGCTAGAAATTAATAATAGGTAACCTAGATAGTAAAATCATTCTCTTCTACCGATTAAAAGCTTGCTTGAAATATCAACTTAAAGTAAATCAGATGTTCCGAATATCAGGCTCTCCTCGCAATCCTCGTTATCATATACATATCTACTCACAGTCCTTACGGTTTTTAAGTTTAGAGTTTACATAAATCTCTCGAATTCGATATTAATTTTGCAAAAACCATACGCAGAGGGACTAAGATAAGGTTTTTAAACTATTCACTTTCTGAAGATCGATTTTTATAGTTAAAGCCTATAGGTTGCCGGAAGCCGGACTCGAGCATGGTCGTTATTTTCTTTGGATGACCAGATCGCTGGCGCCCTCAAATTTGATAACCTTCGCGCGATCCCCTACAGGCTTACAGCTTAGTGGGGCTATTAGTGTGATAATTAGGATTATTTGCATTATTAACATAGAAGATTTGGTGCCTCCCGATCCCGATTTCGATCCGATGGGTCCGCTGTGGCGTGGGGAGCGCATCATCACTAGACAAAAGCACTTGGATTGCAGCTAGGCTAGGTACAGTCTCGAGGTGTCTGGCTCATCCGTCTACTTCAGCGCCTCCTTGGCCCGCTGCTCCCACTCGGCCCGCCTCTGGTGGATGCCTTTGAACTCGCCCACGGTAGCGGATCTCTCGATGGGTTTGCTGGGCGCCGCAGGAGTTCCCGGGGTGGCTGCAAGGGCTGCTCCTACTGGGACTGCCACTGGAGATGTAGGCGTAGTTGCTGACGGGTTGGACTGCTTTAGCTGCAGGGAGAACCTCTCGGTCACTGGCTTGGCGATTCCGTTTCCGTTCCCATTATTGTTGATTTGGTTGCTATTGTTGAGGCTATTGCGTCCCGCGCTGGTGACCTTGATGGGGGGCAGGTAGGTGACCACTTTGGACGGCGACTTCTGCTGATTGTTGTTGTTATTGTTGAGATTGCGGAAGTCAGCCACCGAGTTGCGATTGCTGCTGGGATGATGATGATGGTGGGTCGCCTTTCCGGTCTCCCCTGTGCTCACCTGCGCCTCGTACTTGGGCGCCAGCTTGTCCAGCTTCTCCTCGCTGTTGGACTGGTTCTCCTTGTCGCTGTCCACGCTCTGATTTCCAGCTCCACTTCCGCTGGGCGGCAGCTTCTTGGCGGCGCCGGTCGCGACGGTGGTGACCTGGGTGGGAGATTGGGCTTGTGCAAGTGTCACCACCTCATCGTCCTTCACCTTCAGGGAGCGGCGGGCGAAGACCTTCATCAGCTCTGGCGTGGGATCATCCTTGGAGGGCGTGGCTGTGTTGCCATTGCAGTTGGCGAAGGACTTCTTGCGCAGAACCACAGGATTGGAGGTGGTTGTGGGTGAACTGTTGCCATTGACTTCGTTTATCTCGGGGGAGGAGGGCGTAACAGGGGTAATGGGAATGGCAGGCGTGGCAGGTATCACTGAGGGCGTCGGCGGTGCACTAGTGGCTATGATCTCTGCCTTGCCGATCGACTTCCTGCGCTGCTCCACAAGCACCTTTGGTCTCTCCTCGCTGAGGAACAACCTCTTGCGATCCTCCAGAGACAAGCGATTGCTCTTCACGGCCTCCTTGGGGCTGGCCGGCTCATTGGGATCTTTGGGATCCTTGTGATCCCTGGCATCCTTGACCTCCCTAGGAGAACCCTTGGTCGCCACTCCATTGCTCTTGGGTGTATTGGGTGTGGTGGCCGGAGTGTTCGGAACGGACAATCCCTCACTGCTGCTGCCGTAACTAGACCTTACACTATTGGCACTCACGGATCGCAGCTGCCGGCCCAGGCTTGGTTCCAGACCTTGCTTGACCACCGGAGTCAACACCTTCTGCTGCGGCTGCTCCACAATCTCGATCCCCGAGAGACTCTCTCCGCTGCTCCGCCTGAAGCTGAGGTCGTCGCTGCTCTGACTCCGCTCCGTGGGCGACGACTTCAGGTTCTTGGCCAGCACCAAGTGATTTGCCTTGTTGTGCAGGCGGGCCTGATCCACGCGATTCAGCTGGATTTTCATGAACTCCGGCTCCCCAGTGGCCTCCACACTACTGGAGTTCCGACGACTGTTGGAGCTGGAGCTCTGGCCCTTGGCTGGCGTGGTCGGTGGGCTGTTGGAGAGCTTGGCGGTCTTGGTCAGCGGGCTGGCGGGACTCGGACTAGCTACGAGGGGAACGGCTACCTTGGTTCCTAAATCCAGCAGCCTGGGACGCTGCTTGGGCGAAGGTGCCGTCTCCTGGGGCGGCTTCTCAGGCAGCTTCTCCTGCTGCTTCTCTGGCATCTTCTCTAGAAGCTTCTCCGGCTGCGTCACGCTTCCCGACTTCCTGAGTACGCTGACCAGCGGTGACTTCACTATCAAGTCAATGTTCTGCTCGATCTGCGAGATATTCGTAGGTCCCGGACTGCCCACCAACAGCTTGGTGGTGGTGACAGCCCTTTGGGGCGAGCTCTTGGGTCCCGGGGATGGCAGTTGACCCGTGGAATCGGCACGCGCCTGCAGCAGCTTGTTGTCATTGATCTCGAAGCCCAGGGACACGCATTTCGCGCTCGGCGAGATCGGGGAGCAGATAGGGGACTGCGGCGTCTGCTTGTAATAGGCCGGCACTCGGAAACTTAGCGAAAGGTCCGGCAGACTGGGCATGTTGTTGTGCACGGAAGACGACTCCACGCCCTCCTCCTGGTAGTTGCGGAAGCTGCGCGCCTTCTCCACCGTCTTGCGCTGCTTCTCCTCGTAGTACAGGGGCGAGGGTTCGTCCGTGCTGGTCTCCAACGAGTTGGAGGAGCTGGAGTGCTGGCCCACCGAGTCGCTGGAGCGCGACAGCTTCTGCTGGAAGGCGCTCAGACCCACTATCCGGGGCTTTCGCTCGAAGTGGGTCGAGGTTTCCACCTTGGTCTGCTGCTCCCGCACCAGGGTCGTGGACTGGAAGGTGTCGTTGCCGCGTGAGCTCTTGGAGAGCAGATTGGTCACATCGTTGCTGAGTGGGGTCTTCTCCTGCTGGCTGGGGGCTGCTCCCAGCTCCTTGGGCAGATAACGCTGCCGGGCCGCTGGACCGGATTTAGGCTTCAGGGGCGTCGGCGGCTGCGGATGGACGCCGTAGTTGCTGACTATGGCGTTGAGGCCGTGCTTGCCCTCGTTGTGGATCTCCCTCTTGATGATTTTGCGCGTCTCCTGGATGTTCTGCTCGTGAGAGGTGGCACTACGCGCCTTGTCCGGCACGAGTACGGGCTCCCGCGCAGCGGCCTCCAGACAGGAGGTCGAGATCTGCAGCTTCTTGGCCACGCTCTGGCTGGAGTCCGTGTCCTCCACTCCGTCATTGGCCCTGGCAATGGATCTCTTTGAGTTCCTGTGGATCAAGCGACGCAGGAAGCCGCTTTCGCTCTCCCGCTCCCGCTCGTTCGCCAGGAAGTCATCGCAATCCGTGGAGGACTCGCCTCGAGTCTCCAACAGGGCATTGGGCTTGGTTGTCATGGCTCTCAGTCCGTAGGAGGATGAGCTCGTGGTCACGGTGGTGCTGGTAGAGCTCTGCTCGATCGTCTTGGTCCGCTTGGTAGTCACCAAGCTAGCGGGGATCGCCTGTGCCTGAGGCGCCATGGCAGTAAGTGTCTTCGGAGGCAGCGAGCGGGTCTTGCTCTTCAGCTCAGCATCTATGGGGGAATGGAAGGATTAGTAAAGGATTCCTTTCAAAAACTTAAGAGGAGTTCGAGTTCCTACCGTGAACAGCTCGCAGTCCGGGACTCATCTTCAGCACATCTTCGTTGGCCTCTGGGATGGAGGTCTGTGGAAAGAGGATTAAGTGAGTTTGCTCGAAATTTGAAAGGACTCTCCCACTCACCTCCAGGGTCATGCGGTGCTGCCTCGTGGGACCCTTCTTCTTGGCTGGCCTGATGGCCATTTTGTGCCTGGCCGCCGCATGTGAAAGCCGGTGCTGTTCCCTGCCCACGGCATCCACATCGTCCTCTTGATGCGATCGGAGTATGTCCGGGCTCATCGAGATGGACGAGCTAGTGGAGACCCGCGAGTGGTACCGGTGACTGTCCTCCGTGTCCCCCTCGGCACTGTTGACACTCAGCAGGCTGAGCGATGTCACCTCGCTCTGGCTATGTGCTCCCTGTGCTCCGCCACGCGTCTGGTGGTGGCTTTGGTGACCACCTCCAAAGGCAAGCCGGCTGCTGTTGCTGCCAGCGGCCGCCCTTCTCTGCGGCGAGGCCGGACTGCGGGGTAGGCCCAGATCCTCGTCGGAGGCATCAGGTCGGTTGCGTCGCTTGCGCAGCACATCCGTGAGTTCCGCCTGGAATAAGCAGATTATATTGATAGGTTAGGTGTTGTGGATTTAAGTGTGGTTAGTCCTCTTAGGCTTGGCTCCAGGATTACCCAGCTTTTCCAGCGGAAAACGAAGCGGGCCCTGAGACAGCTGCGACCCAGGCGACTCTCGCCCATGGAGGAGCCACCCAGCTTCATCTTGAAGGGATTCTGCTTAAAGTCAATCATTTCGAGGGCCTCACAGCGCGGACGAGGCTACAAATGACTGTCAGGCATGGGCAGAATTAGCTGAGTAACTGTGGCTGGGAATATAACTGCGATTCCCTACTCCCTAGACTCTGTCTACTCTATGTTCTCCCTCACAAATTCTTACCGCAAACGAGAGCTGGAAGGGATTGGCCTGTGCCCTCAGAGAACCCGCACTTCCGGCTACCATGGTGCTGATTATGAACTATGAAAATCCAACTCTCTGCACGCGATCTCAGTGATTTCACTTTCCACTATAGGAACAGCAGCAGCGGCAGCAGCGACAGTGTCTGGCGACAACCAAGTGCAATGTGCAACTGAATCTGTTGCAGGGCGGATTCCAAAGCAGATGCACCGAGAGTGAAGTGAAAATGAAATTGAAAATGGGAATGGTAAGGGAAATGGCTAGGGAAATGGCGTCTGCGTTCAATTTTTACCTAGACAAACACAATTGGCTCCGAAGATCTGTTTATTGTCAGTCCTCGGCCATTGAGTTTCAAGGGTAAGACCCGAATCGAGCCCAAAAACGGCTGTGTTGTGCGTGTCCCAAAGTAAACAAGCTGGGCAGAATTCCTCATGCTTCTTGGGAAGAAACGAGAGCAGCGTCTGCCAGCCACCCCCTTGTTCCCACATCGTCCATCTATCAGTGACTGTGGCGCGTGACGCCGCCATCTGTTCCTAGTGGAGCCGGGGCTGGGGCTATTTTTGGGAGCTCGTTGCTCGAGGATTAAGTGCCGGGCTGGTTCAGGTTAAAGACCTTCGCGTCCATCAATTCTAGATAAAAACGAACTGCAATTGGGGAATCGGGGGAGAGTTCAATGTTCTTTCACTCGAGACTCTTAGGAAAATTGTAGAGTAAATTAACGAAACTATAGGTATAAACTCGTATACCATAGTGGGAGTTAATAGTAAATATTTTTACTAGATATTTCTCCTGCTTGAACTACCTAATTCTAATGCCATCAATGATGCCTTACATAATCTTCGCCAGCTGCATTTTCGGGAAATTTAG
Organism: Drosophila tsacasi; assembly: GCA_018904565.1. NCBI lineage: Eukaryota > Metazoa > Arthropoda > Insecta > Diptera > Drosophilidae > Drosophila > Drosophila tsacasi. The sequence continues at coordinate 29,065 of JAEIHY010020198.1, read as the reverse complement.
TTGCACTGCAGATACCTGGCAAGCTACCTGGCCAAGTCCTGTGACCCTTAACCCATTCCCCTCCTGTACTACCTGCTTGCTCAAAGCAACTCCTCTGCCCACTTCCACCTCGATTCTGTGTCGGGAAATCGCAGAGCGGACCGTCACGTTCACTGATTTATTGGCCCAGTTGCGAGTGGGCCAACTGTCGGTGGTCAGTACCATTGGGTAAATGGTAAGTGGCTCCCAACATGGCCAACATTGATTACTACAGCCAGAGAGTGTGAGAGAGGGAGAACGGGCACAACAGTTGGCCAAGTGGGAGGCACTGACTGCAATATCGCTTTGAATTAAATGCAATTGCATCACTCCGCCGCCCGAGTTGCATTTCAAACAAATGGAAGCCATCTGTGTGCTCCGCGAGTAAGTGGGATAAACGGCCTCAAAGTGTGTGCATTTATCCATCTGGAAGCCCCGATCGGTCGGTCAGTAGTGGTTAACGCGATCTGACCCTGACTAATCATAATGGGAATATATTACGGAGCAATGCAAGCTTAAATAGGTTATAAATCAAGAAAGCAGAGTTACCTACTTTTAGAGAGTTTATAAAGTAGTTAAATTTGATGGTAAAAATAACAAGGAATGGTTTCATATTGATTTCAAAATCTATTTAAATATTCTTTAAGTCAAGTAAGAAATACTTTATTATACATAATTTTTTTCAGTTCATACCCCCCACGTTCTGTACACCAATCAAATCCACACTCAGTCAAACCGTAAATAAAATAAATATTAAAGAACTTTGCACCCAGATATGCTCTTTATCTTTTTACGATAACTACATGATAGATATTCAAAATACAATTGTAAACAAATAGTTTAAACAGATTTTAAGCAGATACATTATGTTCTGTCAAGTTAATTAGGAGAAGCTCACTTATATTCGAAAGAAGAACGTGGAATAGCTTTCCCTCAGACAGACACAGGCCATTAAGCCATGAAATACCAAAGGAACCCTTCTCCACACACTCTCACCCAACTAGGTCGCCGCTCCGCTGGCTGCTTCTCAGGAGCTAAATCAAGTTAAAGCAAATGGAATCAATTTCTCCTTGTCTGTCACCCAAGAGAGTGACGGAGATGGAGAGTGGCAGGGAAGTGGGCCAGTGGCCAACCGATATGGACATGGCCCGGCTCCAGAATGCGCCCATCGGGCGAAACGTGCGAAGAAATGCAATTAAAATCCTAATGCGGATGCATTGCACTTTGGGTGCGATCCTAATGGATGCGGAAATCTGCGAGATACGCAAATTCGGGCCGAAATGATTGCGTAATGAGTGGAGCAAGGAGTGGAGGCCGCCGCCAGACGGGAAGTGTCACAGATCTCATGTTCGGAGCAAACGAATGTAGGCCGAAAATGAAAATTTTCGAGTGCTGGGACCTAGGAAGTGGTGATCACAGTCGCCGCTCGGGGACATTCCGCGCCAGCCAGAGTGGCTCAATTAGAGAGGAGCGTGTGAATGGTGGACATCGATGACGGGCATGCTCGCTTCCATGGTTCGATGCGTGTTACCGTGTTACCATATCTCTACCGCTGTCATTCCAAGTCGTCCGGGACGGGTCCAAGTACCCAATCCCCCCCAGAAATTGCTCTTCACTGCCTGCAATGTCATTTAGTTTTCCATTATGGCCATTTGTCGACCAGAGGTTTTTCTCTTTCTATTTATCCGCAATTAATTCATCAAACTGGTTGGCCCCGAGATCTTCACATCTGCTGGTAAATATTTATAGACCCAAGAGCTCGTTTCCACGACCTGCTCTATCAGCTTTTCAAAGGAAAATACCGAGACTGGACTAGGACTTGGCGGATTAGCAGGGAACTCAGGACTTTCAAGATGTCTATTCTGTGGAATGTTAGAGAGAGGAAGGGGTTCTGGCATTTGCGGAGCTTTAATCTTTGCGGGGAAAGGCTGGAGGTGAGGTCAACATCCTCAAAGAATAATCTAGCTAGATAGTTTTTATTGTTTAAAAAGAGCAAGAGTATACGTTTATGAATTTAAATATTTCATTGACGTTCTGTTTATTGTTTTTAAGATGTTTTTATTCCCGCTTTTGTTTAATTTAAACTTTTACTGATAGTTCTTGCGGATAACCTCTTCCTGTCTTTAGGACAAATATTAAATAAGCACTGAATAATTTAATAAAATTCCCCTGAATATATATTTCTTCATATAAAGCCCATCCAGCGCTATTTACTTCCTGCTCCTCAATATCTGATTTATCAAAAATATCATCTGACAACTCGATAAGCCCCTTTGAATCGCAGTTCTTTATTAGATCCCCAGCACAGTTACCCAGTTGGACCGTTAAATTGAAAGTTCGTTAACTTCTTCACTTGGCTAGAGTCCAGGAATCCCGAAGATTGTGGACATAGCGCGGATCAGAGTCGTAGTCGGAATCGGATTCGAAATCGTATTAGGAAAGACGGAGCCTAGCAAACGCCCGGGTTGTCTTCACTGGCTAAAGTCTCGATGCAAACTGATTTAGCGGAAAACTTGCAGGAGTTCAATAGCATAGAAACAGAAAGAAATGCGATTTATTTGCTAACCAGGTTGGCAAATAGCCTGGGTGGGAGCACGCGGGGCAGGAGGAGGCGGCAGCTCCAGGGAGCTGCTGGCCTGCCAAGTGGAAAAAAGTGGAATAGCAAGAAGCAACCAAGCGGCCGCCGCCGCCGCCGACCATCGTCGGCTCATCGGCAACTCGTTTGTCCAGAAACCGAAGAAGCAATAGAAGTAACTCAACCGTCGTCGTCGGTCGACCAGGCCAGGAGAAGAAGCCGCAAATTGCCACGCGCGGCAAGAGCTGGAAAATCGGTTGGAAAAGCGGGAGTTTGGACGGAGTGGGGAAGTGCGGGTCTTGCCACGGCTTACTGCAGTTGCTACACGAAGCAAATGGCTTTGGGGAAGTGATAAAATATCACAAACTATATTTTTTATAAGTTCAGAAAAACGAATTTAAAGAGTTTGTTAATGTTAAATTTTAACTGAATTGACACACCTTAATTTTTTTAAATAAGTTTAATTTTCTATTTAAAAGATAAGGAACTAAACTTTATGTTTATAATTAAAGTTTTGTATTTATAATTTCTAAATATAAGCAATAGCATTGCATAGATATGAGCTTTAAAATACAAGAAGTAATGATTAATTTTATTTTCCAGACATTGTGCTCTTTTTTTTATAATTTTCAGAAGGTAATGTATTTACTTCTCCTTGAAAGGTAGGTTTTTTTTTAATTTTAAAAAGATAATGTATAACTTTTAATTTAAAAAAAAAATTCCTTACATTTTCCCAGTGTAGTGTCTAACATTGGGTTCGGTTTCAGGTTGCAAAAACGCGTGCGTTGGCAACAGTTTTCTTTTTTCACTCAAAACTTAAAAAGAAAAGAGCAGAAAAACCACGAGAAAAAGACTCAACCAACTTATGCAGTAATGGTGATAATGACGTGGATAATGAAGATTTGTCTATTAGATAAGAGCCAAAGCCAGACTACATTTTATTTTGGACTTTCGTTTGGCGTTAAATTAAAGTGCGAGTTAATTGTGTAACATCGAAATTGATTTCAATGTATTAAGTGTTGAGAATCTGGTTATTTTGATAGCCAGAAAGACATTTGAAAAAATATCCCCTCATCCAATCAAGCTTCTATTGTCTCTGGGGTTCAGTCAACTCAATTAATGGATGTTCTCCATCCCAGATAAGGCCAGCTAGCTAATCAGAGTGTTGATAATGTTTTTGTTTTCCTAAAACTCTGGGAACAATTGAAATCTGAGTCAGTGGACTCTCCATGGGAGATTCGGTCATCAATGGCGCTGCAGAAATGCCAACAAAGGCGCCAATTGAGTTTGATTTAAATCAATTTACGAGTAGATTGCTCGCAGCACAAAGCTCGGTTCAGGGAGGGGTCTTTGCTGGATTTCCATCGGGTGACCCGAGGGCCCTGAACTTGATTCGGGCAGGAAAAAGTGAAAGTAAGAGTGGAAATGGAATTTTAAATTTATTTGTAGGTCAACTAGAGTTGGTCAAGGGGTGGTAAAGGGTTGGAACGGAGCCAAAACTATGGATACATTAGATATTGATTACTAAATAATTTTAAAAGTATTCTCTAAGAGCAAAGCCTGGAGTATCGAGCCTCATGATCTTTAAGTTATATTTTTAATTATAATAACTCCTAAACTCACCTTCAATACAATCGATAGACTGCTGGCCGTCGCTGACTCGGAGAAGACGCTGTCATGGGACTGCGACAGAGTCTCCCGGGAGTAATCTCTGAAAGCGAGAGCCGGAATCATTACTAACCGTTACCCAAATCAAAGACTTCATGGACTCACCCGTCCACATCTAGGAGGCGACCCTCGCTGAGACTCCGCTGGCTGTCGGAGATGTCGGCAGCTCCACCGGCGCCCGATCCCGAGCCCGATCCGGAAACGGATAGGGATCCACCCTCCAGCTCCTGCGAGGAGTCGCCTATGCTGCGGAGAAGACGCTGCTGCATGCGCTGCTCTGCGAAGTAGCTGCTCCTGTTCATGCCGAGGGAGTCGGCGGGAAAGACGGCCACTCCACGCTGGGACATGGCTTCCTGCTGGGCTTGGGATGGCGACTGAAACTGGCCTGGATTCTGGTCCAGACTTTGCTGTGCTGGCGCCTGCTTGCCGGTCCGCTTTTTCCCCAGTAGCACGCTCAGTAACTCATCGCGGTGCGAGCCGTAGGACTTGGACTTGGGCAGCGACTGTGTCTGGTAGCTCTGCTCCGGCAGCTGCTGTGGATTCAGGGGTGATCCAGGTGCACCCGAAGTTCGCAGATTCTTCTCGCTGCTGCTACTGGCCGGCGGTGGAAGGGTATTACAGGATCCAGGTCCTATACCGATGCCCGGGGACGGACTGTCTGCGGAAGTGTTGATGGTGCGGCGGCGGAAGATGCGGCGGAGATTGCGAAGCGGATGGAAACGACGACGCTTCTGCTGCTGCTGATTTTGGTCTGTAACAAAAAAAGAAGGAAGGTGAGACACGTCCTTTGACTTTACAACATTTTCGGACTATTTAGGTAGTATTTTTTTTATATTTTTTTAGAGTTCATATAGGAACTCATGTAGTTGAAACTAAATATCCTACTGGCTGTCACCCGGAATAATGAAGTCAACCAGATTTCCTCGATTTTTCGATTGACAGGCGGCATAAATCTACCAAAGTGAGAGGAAAGTCTCCCGCGGGATTATATTTTCACATTTTCAAGCTGGGTATTCACTTATCAGTGAATCCCTGAATGTTTTTTTATCATTGAATCTGAAGTCTCCTACCTCGCCCACTAGATTGTAAATTATGTAAATTGTTGTTAAATAATTAACCCATAAACAAAACCCTTTAGATATAGTATAATTATCAACAAGTTCTTCAGCGCTTCCGAGGAAGTAAAGTCGTATTTCTAGACGCCACTTAACTTCCGTCGTTACTCAGCTGTTGAGCCAATCAATTGTTAATAGAATTTTTCCGTCATTCGGTTACACTTAATTGTACGGCGATAAGAAGTAAACAATAAATGGGTGAAACCGAAACGAATCGCAGCCCAAAACATGACCATAAATAGGCAAAAGCCCGAAGACCACTCAATGAATGAAAGGCCCAAAGAGGAATGATAGCAAGTCTTGTCGCTGGCGGGGAGTTCCAGTAAACCCAATTGGACACCACGTGCAAACCAGATTTGGGAACCATTCGTCAAGGTCACAACTTATCTGTACTATACGCATATGGATTTCCACAGTTTTTGGGGCAAAGAAAATCTGATATTAAGAGTGCAATTGGTTAAAATTATAAAGTTATATCAATCGAATTGCGGTTTGGTCTTTTGTGCTTGTGGCCTTGGCGGTCGTAGAACTCAATAATGTTTATTTTGCCTCGATGGCCGATAGCACAGAGAAAAGAAAAATTAAAAACGATGGCTGGTAATTCCTTATCGATCACCAAGGAATGTGGAGTGCATACATATGTAGGTACAAGAGAAGTACTATATCATGTATTATGGCCAAGTGATGGGCAAATATAGAAAACCCAGCAGAGAGATTAGAAAATCCTCTTCCAGATGTCACATATTAAAGCCAAAAGTCTGGTGATAACCCCTTGGGAAAGTATGGCTCATCACTGGGCTCTTACATCTCTCAAGAGTGACTCATGGCCTCTGTGTGTCATTACCACAAATGAAAGTTCCCTTACAAACACAGAGACCCGTCTTCTCCGTGGAAAGTGTACATACATTCCATATACTAATTAGAGAAAAGAACCCCCAGACAAACGGAAGTACAAGCATTTTCTAAAACAAAATCAAAGAACGCTGCCAAGAAAGCTTCGACCTCTAATCAAAAAGAAAAATAAAAGCGCTACTCAAATGCCGGTCACGTTTTGGGGCCGCGACACGCGAACGCCGAAAGATACTACATATATACATATAGCTGAATAGCATATATATATAGTATATACTATACACATGTGTATATACATGTGTGCCATGGCTACGAGCATTCCCCATTTATGCTCTTTGTGATGGCTTGATTTTAATGATTAATTTCACCTGAGTTGGGGCTGGTCACCAGAGCTTACTCATGGGAAAAAGAAGTACGTATAGTATATAAATATTACCCCCGCTAACACGTCATTCTATTTATTGCCTTTTGGGGTGTCGTCTGGCTGTCTGCTGGCTGCGGTTGCTCTCTCGAAATTGTTCGGGGACCTTGCTAATGGAATTTTAACCGCCGAAAGGGAAGGCAACACCCTCGCCAGTGACAATTGTTTATTTATAGAATGCCTAATTGGGTCAGCCGCGCCGAGAGCTGCATTTCTTTAAGCCAGAGAGATAGAGAGTTCTGTGTCCCTAAAGAAAAATCATTAATTAATATCTCCTTCTTCGTCTGTAATTGAAAAGTTTGAGTTTGCGGAGATGCTGTCTGTGATTCACTTAATGAGGCAATCCCCGCGATTACATCAGCATTGTGCGCGGATACATTATTTCTAATTTATCTAAAGTCTATTGAGCAAGATTTGTTATTACTTCGAGTCCCGTATTGTCTTCTTTTGTGTGCTGTCATCAGTTTGGGTTTCGTTTTCCGCGACTGAGTGTGAGTGTGGGGGCGTAATGCTCGTCATTGTCGGTTTTTGGCATGGCTTTGGTAATTCATCAAAACTGATTTGAGTCTGTTCAATTTGGCAACATGATGCCTCCTCGGATTAACCGCTCTTACGAGTGCTCACAGGGAGGGTAGATAGATAACTTCGATATTAAATATCGGAAAAGGTAAACTATCGAAGATATTGTAAATCGGAAGGCGCGAAGACAATTCGTATATGAATTGTCCAATACATAAACTATATGATTGGAACTAAACATTGTTTTTAGTCTCTCAGTCTATTTCAATAAACAAAAATAAACTGATAAAAACATTAGTTATCGGAATATAACTCTACCTATCTTTATCCTAATTCAAAATCCTTATGCTTGACAGCAATTCCCATTAAATTTTAAATGTAGTTATTAAGGTGTGTTTGACAGGTAAATTTGATATAAAATATCACAAAAATATCTTATCGAAAATATTCTTAATCAGAATTAGCCAACATTCTGTGATAATGATTAAGGTTAAGACAAACGTCGAAAAATATAACAAAGCATAAGTATAAGTTCCTTTATATAAAACTAAGCATAGTTTAATCAACGATAAAGAGTATAAATTATCGAAATATATCGCTCCTTATTAAACACCTGATGCAAGTACCCGGTGCGTGGGCTTTCGGAGGTGTTCAAATGACACCAATTCACATTCGATTCTGAATTTGCAATTCCAAAAAGAGGTTTGGCAAGTGGGTTCGTTTATTAATTAATCATTGGCAAAAGCGTTGCCCCACACTCTCTCAACATGCAAATTGTGTAAACCAAATGGCGAACTACACAGCTTTTCAGCCGAGTTGCAGTAATTGGAGACCTTTTGCGAGCGGATGTGAGCTCGGCTCGGACTGCTGGCCTATTGGATTGGGGAAGGTCAAATGGACCACGCCCACATCCCAGGCACCAGCGCTCCCCAGCTCCCAGCTCCCCAGTCTGGCCATGTGGGCAGCTTATCCGCTTAACAAGTGCTGAGTTCACTTGCGCGGAATAAAAATAGAAAAACACACAACTTGGTGGAGAACCAAGAACCCGATGGCCCGAAGGGGCAAACAAAGGCACCAAGAATTGCACAATTCTTTGGACAAATAACTCTTACAAGCGAACAGGTCTCGGGGCCTTCAAAAGTCGGCTTTACTGGTAAGTTGCAGTGTGCTGTAAGCCTCGAGAATCGAATGCGATGCCAATGGATTAGCCAAGGTTCGTTGAGTTCGTTGGTCAAAGAGTTCAACATGGCGTGTGATTAATTACATCAACACTGGCAAAATAATCTTTAAGACTGAAACGTAATTCGTTTTCACATAAAAAGTGATGTCAAACACAAGTATCGCAATACTATATAAGTATTTGTGCCCATATAGATTAGACAAAGTACCAGAATAGCTATAAATAAATTGAGGTGTACTGGAGAGCTATCAGATAAGTATCGACGATTGCAAAGGAACAAGAAACTGGCCCAGAAAGTAATCCCCATTGATTACTATAAAAACTTGTAGTACTTGTAGTATTTGTATGTAACTTTCTATTAGATTTTAATTCATAATTAACCTTGATTTAAAAAATTTTTTAAGGTGATTTAAATACTAGCTTCTTAACCTAAGTACGACTTGTTGATTGAAAAAGCAAACTTGTTTTCTACAGTGACTGCGTTAAATGTATAAAGCTAGCTGCTTTTCACACCTGCCTTTTCATAGCCCCCGTTTCTTAGCCATTTTATATAAGGGATCAGACCCTATAAGTCGCGATCTGTTTGGCCAAAAGGCAATGGCAGACGTCCCAATCGCCAAAAGACGTTAAGTGCAATCAGTTGGGCGTCGCTTATCAGTCTTTTTGGTTTGGTCGAAAGGCACTACCTTTTGTGTTCGCACTCCAAATCACAACAACACCTAGCGTCGCACCAAAATTGATTACACAATTCATGGCTCTTCAATTAGAGCCGTCTGGCCAATTGCCTCAATTGGGTCTCTCCGAAGCCTCCGCCTCATAACGAGGTTTCTTTCAGGCTGATGGGTTCGTTCCCCAAAAATCAAGTCAACTTGCATAATAATCTCTATGGAGTGTGGATTGGGTTAAGCTTTACATTCATTGGGCAGTTTAATTGGTTCGAACTTTGTAGGTACATAATTCAGGCTAGATCTGTTTCGTGCATGATATCATTGAAAATTCCCCACAAATTCCTCCTGCTCTTCGTTCTAGTCCAAAAAATACAATACTTTTTATTACCTGTCTAAATACGAGCCGAAAATAGCGGCAGATGTTTTTTCTTGAACTGCCAAATTCCTGGAATTGTTTACCCTGCTGATATTTTGTTTAAACAAGCTTGTTTCAGTTGGAAGATACAATATGCTGCACATATATTGATTGAATTTCGCTTCAACTTCACTGCACGTTACACAACTTGACCAACTCCGAATTGGTTTTTCCTTTTTCCAATATTATTGATTAAACTTTGTTGACTCTTTGGTGTGTGATTCGGATTCGGGTTGATCGGGACACGCGGCTTGCCAGTGCGAGTGCGAGTTCGATTGGGTTTCGCGATTGCAATCGGCGCACAATTCAATTAGTGCAATAACCGGCGTACGCGTTCGACAGCGAAATTGTGTCCCACCTGCACAGGTGGAGCGGAGCAAACAGAATGAATTGAATCAATGGGACAGCGGCAAACGAAATCGAAGGAAAAAAGCGGAAAAAACAGTCGGATTCTCGCTCGCGGCAAAACTGAAACTGAAATCTACGAAGCGAAAAGCCGAAGCGACCCCTCAAAAAATATACACAGAGACAGAAAACCGAGACCGAACTGAACCCGGCCAGAGTGTATTGACGGCAACGAGTGGTAGTACGGGTATCGGCTTATTAGCCAGCTTGCGTTGCCAAATCGAACTGATTAGCGTTTCTTGGCCCGCTGCAGGTGACGGTGTGTGCTGGCTTAGCAGCGCTCTGTTAAGTGAACAGATGGCACAGTGGGCCATTATAGATGGTATTAACAGAAAAACTTTAAAAATCGGAAAAGTTGGTTTAACATGACTGTGTATTGCAAATTAAGGGATATTTTTGCTTTGTAATCACAATATACATTTTGAATTTGTTTCTTACAGATTTTGCAATGTCAGAAGAATGTTTCAAAGAGTTTCTTCAAAGAATGTGTTCCCTGTAGATCCTGAGCAGCAAATCCCACTAGCGGCGCCTTCTGGCCTCGCGCTCGGGCTCCAGCAGGGTGATAACGTCGCCCACGCGTACCGTTCCCTTCACGTTGCGGATGACCTGGCGATTCTCGCCAAGGATCTCCACCTTGACCTGGGTACAATGGCCCAGGTAGCCGGTGCGTCCGAGAACCTCAATAACGCGTCCCCACACTGGTTTCTCCATGGTTATTTCGTCAAGAAAATTCACCTGGAAGTTGAGCTTCGATAGACAGCCACCAGCAAAAAGGCTTGTTTGTAGGGACGGACAGAAAAAAATATGGTTTTACCAATACTGAAATTTAAAGTAAAGCCTTCTTGGTCGACATTTATACGTTGGGATATATGTACATATGTTCAATCAATTAATTAATTGGATATTATCACCGATATGAAAAGGGTTAGAAAAGGCACTTCTGAAATAGAGTTTATACTCTATATTATCCAGTGGTTTTATCAGTTGGTATACAAACTTTCAGGCCGAATAGCAAATGTTTCGGTCATTTTTTGAATAACCTTATTTTTTGTAATGATAAAATATGGAAAATATTTTTTTTTTTTTTTTATATATTGCAGTAGAAACTAGCTTTTCATCTTAATGTGTAGTATTCTCTATCACAAACTCGAAATTAAATTAAATAAATTTACAAAATGTATATACAAATTACAAAAAATTATGTTTAAATTTAAAACATATTAAGAAACTATTTTGGGAAACTATTATTTCCAAATCCACATTAGCATAGTTTTGATTTACTAACCACAATATCCATCCGTTTTCGCCCCACTGTCCACCGATCCGACACGAACTATTTATGCAGCTTTATTCATGTTGAAAGCGGGGTGTACAGTGTACACTGTACATGGTCCGTTATTGTCGATGGCATTTCTTCGTGGGTGTTGTCATAACAACAATAGTTCAAGCGACCCCAAATGGATAAAGCTTCCTATTCGCATTACCATACCCATTTCCATTTCCATTTCCACTCCGAACCCGAACCCGAAGCCGAATCCCCATTTCCAGTAGAAGGAACACTTGTGGTCGATTTTCGCTGTGCATTCGCATGAACCATAGAAAGTCGGGGGCGTTAATTAGCACGTGTAGCCAGTATTACAATTATATAAACATTATCCAGTTATTCAGTTGTCGGTGGCCATATGAGGGCGAGCCCCACAACAGACAAAGCCCGGTTCACATGTGAATTGTGAGGTAGCAGACCCACGTAGATGTAAATAGATGTATATGTAGATGGCCCAATCTGAATATGTATTATGCCCAGTTTTATCTTTCGCTCATTGTATCTGCATCTGCTGCGGCAGCAGAGGGAGGTGGCGCCGACAAACCGAAAGCCAAAAGACCCAACTAATTATGCACCTAACAGAAAACCGAAAAAGAAAACCTAAACCAACGAACAAACTCTTTAATTTCCACCCAACCACAGTCGGATAAGGCCTAATTTCTACAGGGTATCCACAATAGTGCGGCTTTGTTCGGATTTTTGCTCACTTTCCTCAGTATCAACATCTTCCAGCGGGTTCACAGCTCTGCAAACAAAGCTGAAGCTCTTAGTTTCTTCAAGGAAGAGCGCCCTATCTCGTTCCATATGATCGATGATGGCCTTAGTAAAGCGAGTGATGTAATCGAATCTGCACTTAGTCAAGGCTGTGTGGGAGTTCATTGTACTTGTACTTAATATTCACTTTTATTTCTATTAAATTCTTAGGTTTTTATACAATGTGACGCCTGATATACAACCACCGAAACCTTTGAGAACGCCTGAATCCCTATGCGCATATCCAATATTTTTTATAAATATAAGTAAAATATACTATATATTAAGCTGAAATCCTGCAAATCTCCCTTAGCTCATCTCTTTGTACGAAAGCTGCCTGAACATAAGTATTTGCTTCCTCCCCCAAGAGTAACCTTCCTCTCTTCAGAGCCCATAAAGCATCCATAAGCCCAAGGTTAACCCATGCCAAAAGGGGCGAGAATTGCTGCAGTCAACCTTGGGCCAGGCAATCAAATCCCCGAATCGCCCAATTCCCCGGCCTTTGGCAATCAGCGAGCCTTTCCTCCCCGTCCATGTAAATGTCCTCCGGGATTGTGGCGTTTGATGAACACATGAGGCAGAAAGCTTCTGGCATATTGGAAGCCATGGCCTGGGAAAACTCGGGGCCCAAGGCCCCAGGCAGTTTCATAATCCGCATTCCGCACTTGAATGATTTAATATTTGTTGCCCAACCAGGAGATTCCTTGGCAGAGATATGGGACATGGGATGTGGGTCCTTGATTGTTTGTTTGTTTGTTTGCTCGGTATTATGATAGCAATTAGGTAACTCACCGGCGGTTGAGGTGGACTGGTGGGCATCGTTTCCTGGACTGGAGATGGGCGTGGATGTGACGGCACCGCCATGCGACCTTCCGCCCTCCGAGGGCAACGACAATGGCCCCTGGCATCCACTGGCATCCAGCTCGGGTTCCAGCGGCGGCGAGTTTTCCCTCACACACGACATCAGGCCGGAAGACATGCTGGAAAGAAACACAAAGGGAAAACTATTTGTAATTGCCTTTAGCAAATATGTGGAATGGGTGCAGTGTCTGGCACTCCTACTCCCCCTAGCCTTAAGTAGAGTGGACCCATCCGCGATGGCTTCCTCCCGGGCAACCTGACCTGACCCACCCCATCAGTCACCCGCCGTGACACCTCCGCTAATGGACCGCCATTACGACGGTGTTCTGAGGGAAATTAAATGTCATATTGTCATATTGCATGGGCGAGAAAAGCCAAAGCTGACAGGAAATTGCAGTGGAAAGTCCATAAGTTGAGGTGTTAAATTCAATTAGTTCTTCGGGGAATGTCCATAAGTAAGTTTAGTAAGTAAGTTTACTCTATTTACTATAAAATTTGATAAAGAAAAAATGGCCATCAATATTTCAAAGAAATTTATAAAGGTAAAGGGTAATAATAAATTTACCATTTTTTTTTTTAACATTAAACTTGACATTTTGGTTAGTTTTTCGTATAAAAAATAAATCACAAAGGCCAACCACCCTTTAATTTTAGTGATAATATAATAATTAATTTGAATGTTCAACCATCCTTTGATTTGAATGTTCAATAGATCACTGTTTACTGTATCATTTATTAAGAAAGGGCCTACATTAAATTCATATTTAGTAAATGTAATAATTTATTAGGACTATCATAATTATTTGTAACAAAACTTGTTGTCTCTATATATAGTATTAACCACTACCAGGTATCCCATCCTTGGAGTTCTTTTAAATTTTAAAAATATTTTAAGAAATTTAATACTTAAGTGAGCTGTTAAATTGTCATAGATACCCACTGTCATAGATACCCACTGAACTTTTAGGAATATATTCAAAATTTTTCAATTAGGACGTTCTAAATATATTTTCTTATACCAGTTTAATAAATATACCTGCTACATATAATACTCAAATTCTTCCTTAAAACATCAATCCGCTTAGCAAATAAAATCCTACAACCTGCACCTGATGCCGGTTCTGCTGTGATTTATTATGTTATCTCTATACCCAATACTCTCCGCATTCAAATTAATCTTCCAAAATAAATCTATTTGTCATATAGACTACATTTCAAAATGAATCACAAATATTTAAATGGCAAGCAAAGATGATTCTTTCTCTTCATCGTCACATCATCTGCATCTAGTCAGCTCAGGGCAGTCAACCCACTTGATCAGCCCCAGAGGCCACCACCAATAAATAAATGTCACGGCCCGGCCTGAGCAGAATGCATCTTCCATTTGTGCAGTGAGTTCTCAAGAATCGCATCGAATGGCATCGCATCGATTTGCATTACGTCTGACCCAAAGGCATTTCAAGGAAAGCTATTTTCAACTAGGAATGCGCCTCTCTAGCTGAACTCTATAACCCGCAGCAGTCGTTGGGGCTGCTCTGTCTTGGATTTGGATTTGGCTTTGGCTTCGGGCTTTGTTTTGGCGCCAGACAACGAATGGGCCGTGAGTAATGACCGGATGATTCATGCCAAGTTCGGGGATGCCGAACACTCACAGACGTTGTGTGATTTATCTTACATCAGCTGTATGCAATGTGTGGCCAAGGAAGAGAGAATTTGTAGCATTAATATGATTTAGAAGATATGGAAATAAAATGTTAACTAAAGTTATGAGGATTGCTTAGGAAAACGGAAATTGAATTAAGTGGATTATAAGCATTTTATCAAATTTAAAAAATATCTCCACTGGAACATGTTAAGAACAAATTATATTTATAGTTTTAATATTTATTTACTGATTTAGAACTGATAGATAATTTATAACAATATAAGTATATCCCTTTTAAACGCTCGTTATAGTTAATATTATGTATCGTTCCATTAGGAAAACGCTTGTCTTAAATTAAAATTTATTTTTGTTAAAAGTTGTTGTCTACGTTGTCTATCATTACTAAATAGCAATATAACCTCGTAATTCTTTTAAATTAAAAAAATATTTATAAATATAAAGAACGCTCTTTAAAATTATATATTTCTGACTTAAATTAAATTGATTGCCTATCAATTAACGATAAATAAACAATTCAGAACCGGAAAACAATAACTTCTCATCATTTATATGTATATATTTCCACGCAAAATTGTTAATTAAATGTTATAATTTTAAAGGAATTTATAACAAATATAATAAAGCCTTTACTTTTGTTGCGATTTCTGTTGCTTGCATTTAATTTCTCTCACATTTCACAGCATATTTTTAGGCATTTTATAAAATTAAGTAAATATATATGTACATCCACGAGTAATTAGTGCATTTTGTGAACCAGGGATTAACGCTCCACAGAGCCAGGAGAGTGAGCAGGTGGGTTAACCCAGTTAGTGGCGCTGTCCAAATAACGCGCCAAGCTGACATTTGACCCCTTTTAGGGTATACAAGCCCCGTACGTGCTGTGTGCTGTGTACGGAGAATTTGATGTGCTAATTAGTGGGGGAGAGCAGCCCCATGCCCCGGCCCCCTTTTGCACTTTTTTCCCCCTCGAACAAGCAGCGCAAATTGCAGTTTAAGCGTTTTTTGCGCATTGAAATGGAAACTGCAGTGGCGGGGATTCGTGTCGACACTCGTCGTGGGTGCAGTGCAGCAGCGCTGCCGCTGCCGATGGAATCATGAGGAGGAGCTGCTGATAATGACGACGCGATGATGGCGATGGAAACCGCGATGACGATGCCGCTGATTGGAGCAGACAAATGAGCAGCGGCGCAAATGTTCATTTCGTTTTGCCGTTTGGTTAATTAAACCGAATGACTGCCTCTAGGGGGCATATATGTACATCTGGATAGGATCGGGATTGGGATGAAGAGCGGGGTCTGGAGGAGAACAGCTGCCCACTAAGTGCGATTTGGCATTGAACTTGGGGGAATGCCAAGGCAAAATTCATTGAAGCTGCCAATTGAGCTGGACAACGGATTGGGTATGGGATTGGGGCGAATTATTAGTCGGCAAACTACTATAATTTATGAGTCAACTTTGGGGCAGATCTGATTAATAACAGTTCAGTTTTGGCAGGCAAAACAATGAATATGTATAGATTAAAATTATGGGAATTTATAGCTTTCATGGTACGAAAATATATAAATATGTACATTGCGTACTTAAAAGGTTTTGATTTAAAATTAATTTAATAATGAAGTCGAATTGCTTTAAAAATTCGTTAATTTATGGTCTAACATTTTTAATAATTTATAAATTATATTATAAAGCAAGAATGAAAAAATGTTATATGTTATATGTTATGAGAATTAAATAATGTACTATTTTCTTATCTTAAATATCCTATTAAAATGTATGTTTCATTTCTCAAAATGTAAAGTAAAAACATTATCTATAAATAAATAATAAAATTAAGTTATTATGAAGCCATACAGCTAAGAATAATCACCGTTTTCAAACAATCTATCGCCATATTTCCTATAACTATTTCAATAAGCTTCTGAGCTTAATCGGTGCTAATTTAAATAACTCTCCTAAGTAAAAACACTCCCTTCAACTGTTAATTTATACACATTTTTTAACCTTATGTTAACGACCACTATTCCCACTTAATGCCAGTAATCTGCCATTAAAAACACATTAAATTTCCGCAGCTGTAATTGATTAACAGCCCGAAAGTATGCCGCACTTAGCGAGGCAGACAACCTCAGCTTTGATTGGTCGGTCGAGAGATTTTTCAGCGATTTTCCACTGATTTTCCAACGAAACGGGACTCGAGAAGGGTGGGGAGGAACGAAGGGGAGACTGAGACGTGGTCTGGCACCTGGTCGCACCGTCACGTCACGCAGTTTCTGCCTCGCATCTCACAGCTCGTAGCTCGTAGCTCGCGAAAATCTAACAAATTAACTTTGACTTTCATTTACATTTCGCAGACGAGCACACACTCTGCACAGCTCACTTGGCAAAGTGGGCAAACACATTGCAGGGAAAATGGTGGAAAAAAATATGAAAACGAAACCAAAAGAAAAACAAAGCCAAAGCCACAGCCAAAACAGCAGCTGCAGAGGATGAGGCTGCGGCCACAAACTATAATTATGTGTGTGGCATTTGCATAGGCCCAAACACGGAGCCCGCCAGTTAATTGCACTTGCTCATTACACAAATTTGCCAACTTAATTACGACGAGGCTCAGCCAGCCAGACAATGGGCCAGGAAACTGCCTAACTGCCCCATGGGCTCTGCCTCGGAGCTCTAACTCGAAACTCAAGCTCAAGCTGAAGCTCAACCTCGCGGCAAAGTGTGAAATTCTCGGATGTATCTAAGGCCGTACAGGGAGAGAAAATTATAGCAATATCTTTAATGAAATCAATTATTTATGAACCTTAAATACTAACAGAACGTTTTCTGCCATATTCTTAGAAACCATTACTTTATGAACCCTCCTAAAGTGATAATAATAAAGTGCTAGGAGTAGTTTTAAATGCTCATTAATTTTGTTAGTTATAATAATTTTAAATGCAAAGCCGAATTGTTTGGCTATTTTTCTCTCTCTGCACAGCCACTTGTTACCGACACTTCAGCACTATTTTTATTCCCATTCCCAATGGCAAGTCAGTCAGCGGCGGCGGGCGTCGTCACAGGCGTCATTGCAAAACGGCCAAGTGGCATAATGGCCAAGCCAAAGCCAAAGAGCTGGTCAAATTGAAAAGGAAAGCAGCAGTGCCCCTGACCGGAAAGCTCGTCACAACTCGAGAAAGAAAAGCAAACAAAAGTGCATGCTCATCGGACATTACACGATGCAAAATCGCCGCTAAGTTACCTCACTTCACAGTTTATTTGTCATTAGTTTCTATGAGCAGGCTTAGAGATTACACCGAAAATATACAATGTACAAATTTGGAAATGAAGGTCATGTCTGTGTGCGGAAAACGCTTAAACTTAAGACGTTGAAGTGCATTTAAAACACTCAAGTTTAAATCGAAATCGGGGATGCATGCGAATCTCGGCTTTTTGCTCAAACAAATTTGCCACACTTTCGTTTTCTCACTTATCGTTTATTGCAGCTCTTCTATTGAGGATCTTAATTGGAAAAGTTGAGAAAATGGAATATTTGTTTATTTATGGCTGCCAAGATGGATGCATCTTGTGTGTGCTTACAAACACATCTTGAGTATGTTGAGTACACTCATAAATAGTTCAGATAACATTTGTTGGAGTGAAATTCAGTGTCCACACTTTGCTGGCTTCATCCGTTGCAATGGCCAAAGGCTAGGGACAAGTACTACCCGGTGGGCGTGACTCTGATAAGGAAATGAATTGGCAAATATGTACATACATATTTCCAGAGATACTCATTAGAGTCTGGGGAAAAAGTTCTAATTTATTAGAGACAGTCATGCTGAGAGATAAAAGGGGGAAACTTTCACATATCAAAACTTTGAATATCAAAAATATAGCAGTTAACTGAAATATTATATTACTAAAATATTATATTATATTACTATTGTCCGAAATATACAAATAAATAGAGTTATCGCTCATGTATATTAAATATTGATAAAATTACGATATTATTATTATTCGGGAGGAAAAACAGAAAGCTGTCTCTCTATTGAATTTTACTTAAAAGCACAAATCTTTCGAATGAGTTCCTGCCTCCTACCATTGCCCAATATTAACTCATCAATTTGAAATTCAATATAAATGCTTTTGAGCACAGTTCTCATTCCTTTGTATTTTCGGGGGCCTACTTAATCGCATCCCATTCTATTTGCTTGGGCTCTCGAGGCTCGGCCCTCCTGTTTATTCAGTCCCCACTTTCGCTCCATTTGACAAATGCGAACTTTGAACCCGAAAGTGTCCCTCTCCCCACACCTCCTTATCAATCAATCTGTGTACGACGTATGATAGATGGAAATCGATGAGAATCAATGGGAGGGAGGGGTCATCGAAAAGTGTGATAAGAACGGTTCCAGAACGATGATGTGATGTTGATGATAATAGTAACTTTAGCGATGACGCAGGGATGGCTGATTCAGATATTCTGATTCGGCCGCTGCTTTATGGGTTGTTTTTTTGCTTTTGCGTCGCGGTAATCGGATTACATACTGCTGATCCGAACACAAATCGGTGGGGGATCTTCGCTCCTCATGAGACATGAAAACAAACTTTTGAAATGTCTTTTTATACTTTTCGTTCACTGTTGAGTTCGAGGTTTTTGTTTATTATTTTCCGTCCGCGTTGCCACAACTTGTGGCTGCTGGCGAAGTGAGCGACTGAGTTCAAATCTCTGTACGGATTTCGTATGGCCGGAGTTCACCAGATGTGTCTCGGCGAAAAAAAACACCAAAAGCGTGGAAAACTCATAGATTTTATGTGAGTATGAGGACCGAGTTCGTGCCCAAGGTCAAGGAGCGCAACTGCGAAATGGTGCTCTCAACAGGAATCTCTCTCTCGGTGTCTGTTTTTCGCAGCATCATTGCTCTTTTAGTTTGAAAGGCATTGGATTTATGTTGCGTGGAATATATATGTATTAATATAACTTTATAAATTTATATCACTATGGTTTTGCTATTCCTAAGAATAATAAAATAAATATAATACTAAAGGCAAAATTGAATGCAACATTTCATGTTATTTACGAGATAATCCAGTCTGGGAATTTAATCGTCGGGATGCTTAAATTAATATTATTTATAATAGAGAAAACTTTTAAAATTTGTGAATAGTTTTGTAAATAAAACATAATAAAATAAATACCTATTTCAATTTATAATTTCTTCACTTGATATAATTAAATAAATCAGGAATAATAATACTAGCAATAAACAAAAAGATGCCATAAATACACTTTTCAATAAACCAATTTAAAACAACAATTTTCTATCAATATAAAAACCAAACTTTTTTTTAGCGAATTACGGAAATAAAGTATGAATAAAATGGAAATGAATTGTTCAACCTGGAAATGAAAGTTTTGTTTACATATCAAACAAGAAAATGCTAATTTGGTTTTATATTTTATGACTGAACAACATAAGTTTGCTTTAGTGACTTGTTTTACTGTTTAAATTCAGGTTACTAGACCCCAAGTAGTAAATAACTAGTTTTAAATGGAATCCTTAGCTCCAGCACTCGATAAGCATCCAGTTCCCAAAATTACATCATGCATATAACGAAAAAGTGCCAACACTCCTGCTATCAATGGAATTTGTGGACAAAAAACTTGAATGAAAGCAAGGCAATAAAAATGTTGCTGTCTAAAAATGTTGCCAGGACCTTCCACTCTCTCTAGCTCTCTGTGCGCAATCGCATTTCCGCCCACAGAAACCAAAAGTGAATCCAACAGATATACGTATATGGCTGAGCAGAGTGAGAGAGCCTGACCTAGTCAACGAATTTGTCAGGAGTCCGTCACCGAATAACCAAATAAGGCAAAAAGGACCCGACTTCCTTCCTCTCTTCAATGGCAGAATCCTTGTGCCTTCTGCTGGAGAGCGGCCAAGTTGTTGGAAATTTTCCGCACACCTACCTTTTTCTTGATATTAGCCAAGAAAGGCGCCCGGCACACGAACGAAGGCCATGTTTATGGGTTTGGCCAATAAATTGAGGCATCAAAAAAGCTGAGGACACCACAAGGTTAGCTCTTCTCAGCTGAATAGGGTTCGAATATGGGTTAATCAGTCCGATTTATACGGTTTGAATTACACCCAGACGCCTCAAGGTCGATCTGCGCCGAAGGTCTCTTCAAACAATGAAAGCAAAAATGTTATTGTAATCAGAATAAAACCCCAAAACGAAGCTCACATTACCATATCAACAGCGGCAGAGAGACGTAGCCCAGGTGCGAAAAATGGGCTCTATATATTCGTACATTTTACATTTTAATGCTGCACTTGAGGCAGTTTTTGTGGTGACTTTTGAAGGGTTCCTTCCGCGCATAAACATAAATTTGCTTAATCCCAACCACCGAGACACCAAGACAGACGCCAAACAGCTTCTTTTGCCTGAGTCTTAAACAAGGCCATAAAAATGACTGGCAATTGCTCCTCAGGGGTGGCCTAATTTTCTAATTTAAGAGCACACTTTCCCAAAGAATTACTTAAATTTCCCCAGACCTCGTATATTAGGAAATAACCAGCAAAAATTCAAAGCAAGATCAAAGCAAATTATGATTATTACTCGATATTTCCTAGATAAATATTTCCAAATCCCAGGAAGTCATTCCGTTTGATTGCCCAACTCACCTGATCTCGCTGTAGTGGTTTCTCAGTGGGCTCTATTGGATTATTTTCCTATAATTTTCCGCCGTTCAATGTTTTTTTTTTTTGTGATCGTTTAAATTGTTGTTACATTGTTCAAACGCCTTTGAATTGGTGGTCTGTAAAAAAAACAGAGAGTAAGCACATTGAGTTAATTGTATTTCCAAGTGGAGTGATGCAATCGAGTACCAAGTGAATCCCAAGGTTGGTGGCCACATGTGTGGGGCATCTGTGGCTCCCCAAGTTCTGTATGCTATTTATGAACTCGTCAAGTTCATGTTCCCAAAAAAAAAAAACACACACACACACAATGCTCTAAAGCCAAGAGATAAATCTTGGATACCAGGCAAAATAAACACCTCTAAAGAACCATATTAACAGCCGGTTGATATTTAATATAAATGATCTTACAAGGTTTTCAAGGGGGCTTGAAGTCAAAATGAGATGGTTGTATTCTAATACATTTTACGTTAAACTTCTATATTATTTCCAAACTAAAGTTAACCTTAAGCCTTACAACTATAAAATATATTACTTATGAGATGCAACAAATTTTACCACATTTTTTCTTTGTGCTCTGAGGAGTCTTGTCCCCTTTTCATTAGAATCAATCAACACATTAGGCGGTCAATGACCCAAAAGGCGAGCATGAACTCTGGGCTGGCAGCCGTGGCGAGTCCTGGATTTCCCAACTCATTGGCAACGACTGATAAGGACGAAAGTCGGGCGTTAATCTTGATTATCCCCGGGCAATACAATGGCTCAGGACTAAAGACCCGGTCGCATTACGTAAGGCCTGAATGCCGAAAACAGACTTCATTTTGTCACGTTCCATGCTGCCAAGCCCGTGGAAAAGGAATTTGCACATTGGGCTAGGCTCTCTCGTATCCTTCGTGGCGTGGCCCCCGATCCCGATCCCGCCGCCGCCTTAACCCCTTTGAATTTGCATATCCATATGGCATATCATGCGGCGTATTGAAAGCCGGTGTCCCATTATAAGTATACGGCTTTGGGGCCATCTCCTCCTGCCCCCCATCGCGGATGTGTGCGTGTTTCCAGCTGATTTGCATGGAAATGGCCCCGGAAAAGCCGAGGGAGCCAAGGGAGGACAGAGCAGGAGGTCACACATTTTTGTGTGCTAAAGTAAAACTCGCCTGCAGCGAGTCTGCAATTAAATAACGTCGAAATAACTGAGTTACGACGCTGGCAAAGGATATTTTGCAGGCTGCCATGGAATACCAAAACATGATATTAAATTCCATATAAAATTCTAATAACACTAATTCGGAATGTTGTAATTGCAAGTTGTTTATATTTGAATGGGTTTGTATTTTGCGGGTTAAATTATTTCTGGTTGCATGGGGCTGTCTGTTATCTCTCTTCAGCGAAATGATCCAAAATGCACTTCTTTAAACAAAGAAAGCATTTAAAAGAAGAATCATGTTAAGGGCGCCTACGATAATGTACATACATATGTATATAGATCAATCTTTAAGCATAGCACTGAAATAAGATAAATTTGCAATCTAAAACTTTCGATATATTTCGCTCGGGAACCAGTGTGACCAAATAGTTTATAGAAACACGGACAAGATCTCACACTAGCACGTAAACCGCAGTGTTTTGTAAAAATAACTTAATAAAGTAATATTCACAACCGAATTAAACTGTGGAATATATTCCATACCAGGTTTCGCCTTTACTGCACTTATTAACGTGACTCTATAACACATTTTTTTCTTTGAATTGTACCTCCATATTTGCTTTCAAAAGATATAAATTTATTTATTTCGCTTCGAAATCATATATAGCGGTTAAAGCTAGGTACTAACATAAGATAAATTTTCTTAAAGCGGCCAAACTCCATATTAAATTGAAAATTGAAAGAATTAAAAGTTTCTAGAGTAGGACGATTTTCAACTCGAGAGGAAAAGTGTCTTTAATAAAAGCAGTAGAGGCGCAGTCCGTAATATGGGATGTAACCCACAAAGAGCATATATTTGTTAATAATAATTTAATAACAACACTGAGAGACAGCATGAGCTACTACCAAAAGATTGCTGCGGCTGCAGGTTATTAGCCTTCATATCCGTAGCGGCGAAGTAGATCAACACTATTCCCCTTTTTTTAATCCGCTCGAATTCAATTCAGTATCATTTTATAAAGTTTGTTTACATAAATCAGCTGTGCATACGCATTAGTATGACCCCATTTGACGCGTTTTCAGCCGTTTCTTTAAATCATTTGGTCACATTGGTTCCCGAGCGAAATATAGTGCAATTTCGCTCGGAACTTTCTTAAAGCCAATTTATCTTATGTTAGTACCTAGCTTAAGCTTTTTGATCTTGCTCGTTTTTTTTTTAATGAAGTTTTGGTACTTTTTGAAAATTTATTTTTTTAGTACCAGGCTTTACTTATAAAAGCTTGAATATTAGTGTAAATGCTTCGATATGTAGATAAATTATAAGATCTAATTTATAACAAAATTTATATATTAGCATAAAAGGAAGCTAATTTCAAGAAGCAGAAATTCATTCATTCAAATGAATATGTTAACATACCAAACTTTTCCTAAAATTCCTAGATGTTCTTATTTTGTTATACATAGAATGAAGTATTTAAAATGCTGATTTGATTTGACCATTTACATTTAAATGTTACGTTTTCATACACATTTACCGATCGTTCCTAACTATTTGAAATCGCGGTTTATGTTTTGATTGGTCAGCTGTACTTTGATGGTAGATGGTACTCTATGAGAGTCCGAGCTTCACATCTGTCAAAAATCTCAATCGTTTCACATGGTTGGACTGTGTGGAAAACGGATAGCTCCGCCATCCAAACTTGACGGTTTTTTTATGGGATAGGTTTTCGGTGCAATTTTGAATTCTTCATCTTGCCGGTAAAAATGTAAGCTTTCACTAAGAAACCGTAAACAATAATGACAATGAAAACACCTAACATGAAAGAGGTCGAAGCCAAAAGTATTAAAAATTAACTTGATTTAATAAATTATTAATTTCTGGTTTATCCTTAATTGTCCAAGACTTCTTCTAGTTAATGTAAAATACCTAACACACACTTCGTGGTATTCATTGGGGATGTGCTCTGTAGGGATTCAGAGCTTCATATGCTTTACACTTTGGACTTACTTGTGGAAGACAATATCAGCTTTCACACTGCGTTCTAGCGTTTCCTTCGGTTACGATAGGTAACTTGCATTAGTGTAAAACGAATATAAATGTGTCAATAACAACGATAGCATCGTGAAATGCGACTCTGTGCCGGAAACGAAGAAAAAAAAAAGCTGATGAAATTGAAGCAAAGCTAGCGTGACTTTCGTGGAGAAAAGACGTTCTAAACTGGACAAAAATTGCCGATTTTTTCAATTGAAAGCAAAAGGCAGGATCGTTAGGAAAGACAAGTAAGTGCTGTCGACAACAGTAAATTTTAATATTAAATCACCAATCATTGTTGTAAACTTAAAAAAGATGATGGCGAAATCTGAGAAGAACTCCGTCGCTGCAACCACCGAAGGGTTTGCTGAAGGTACTGGAGACGCAGCCAAGTCCGTTGCGGCCATTATAAAAGAGTCTTCGGGATCTAAGAAGGAAGCACCCAAGACCGGGGC
>JAEIHY010020197.1:0-49453 GCA_018904565.1 Drosophila tsacasi | reverse complement strand
AGGATATCCGGCTCTCACCCGGAAGGCCCGGGTTCGATTCCCGGTATGGGAAACTTTTTTGCTTAAGGCTCTTGTTTTGTTCTTATTTAATTGAATTTTCTTGTTTTTTTTTTTTTTTAATTAAATTTCAGATGTCTTAAACCCGTTTTTGTTTTGTTTATTTTCGTTGCAATGAGTAATTTGTTCAAAACGAAAAGAACCCAAGAGCTTGTTAACAAAACGAATATTTGCTACCTAGCAGCCAGCCTCCCATATGGTCTAGTGGCTAGGATATCTGGCTTTCACCCAGAAGGCCCGGGTTCGATTCCCGGTATGGGAAGTAATTTTTTTTTTTTTTTTTGTTTTAATTTCTTTTAAACATATGAAGTATATTTTTTCTACTATATTTTTGGTTGTGTAAACTTATAAAAGGAGGTTTTCTTTAACTGGACCAAGCAAATGTAGGAAAAACAGTGCCTACTAATGGGTTCCCCAATTGTTAACCACCACAGTCGAATTAAATATTTTTTATAGCTACACGTTATATCCGTAATTAGCACACTTATTTGTTTTGGCTCTTGTTTGCTTTATTTCATGTTCGCAATTGCCTAGCGCCACCAAAATTGATGCCAATCGGACACGCTACGAAATAATTTCAGACTGTTTGGAGGGGCAAAGAAATGCCGTTGCCTTTCGGCTGGCTGGCCCAGCTTGTCAAATGCTGATGTTTAAAGGAGAAAAACGACAGAAACCCAAAAGACGAAGAAGGGAAAAACGGTTTCGTTAACAACGGCCAAAGCTCAAAGAGTCAGAGTACTTAAGTTTTGTTAAACCGAAAATTAGACATACCCAAGCATTGCAACATACTGGCAATAGCAGCAGCAGCAACAACGACAATAGCCTGCCGCAAAACGTGTGGCAAGCAAAGCAACAACAATAAATCGGACACAATGCCTTGACTTGACTGAGTTTTTAGTTTTTTTTTTTCTTTAGATACGGAAAATTGCTTTTTCATTGTTGCAGAAACTGATGTTTGCTTGCTAGCTGTTTTTGTTTATAAGCATTTGATTGCTCCTGCTTCTGGCTTTGTTGTTGTACTTGGCAAACTTCGGAAAATCAATTTTTAATTGCAACAAATTTGAGAGCTCTGCGGGACCGACAGGCAAATTGCGCTCCGGCCAAAAAAGGCAAATTAACGTTTTCAAGATACGAAAACAATTGGCATTTGAGTCAGAAACCAGTTTAACGGTATCGATCATCAGGCATCGAACAGCTGCATTATCTTTTGAGGAAATGCGCCCAAACATGTCAGAGAGGAGGCAATAAGTCAAAATCTCGACGAGCAGGCAAAGCCATTGAACCGTTGTAATTAGCATATGGCCGTGTGCGTGAGTGCAACAGAGAGGACAATAGGGGCACTTTCGATTATTGAACTTGTCAAATACTCCGTATTCACATATAAGTACGAGTGTGTCTGTGTGTGCTAATTTTGAGAGTGTCTGCGCAACAAGCGTAACGGTTGCCAGGCGGCCGTGGCATTTGTTTATTGTTTTCTTTTCAGCTTACCTTTTTGCGATGCTTTTAGCTGGAAATCTTCTCCTCTTCCTGTGGTGCGAAGCGAAAAATTAATTTCATTAGAAATCTCTCTTTAATGCGAATCCGACACGATATAATAAAACTACAAATAAGAGTGTGTAAACAAGATAAGCGACACCGCGAAAAATAGCCCGATATCTAAGGAGAGGGTGCAAAAGAGAGCCGAAAACGCAAGCGAGAGAGAGACATCCCCCACGGCTTGTTGACGGAAACTCCTGGCGCCAACAACAACAATAACAACTACACGGGAATAGTGTCGACAATTGCGGGCGCCTTATTGATTTTTAATACTCGCCACAAAGCACGATATTTCTTAAATTTAAAGAACACACAATCAATTTATTTTTGCAATTATTTTATTTTATTTTTTTTTAGCAAAGAGAAGAAACACAAAGAATTTTGCACACACCAACACGAAACTCACACCCACACACACGCGCGCGACGGCGACTTCAATGTCAACTCCACTTCTTTTGGCGATTCTATATTTTTTCGCACTTCGAACTTTGCTTATTGGTCTTGCGCTCTTCGCGGGCGCAGTGGCTGCAAATGAATTACCGTCAATCTGCGAATCTGCAGGTGGAAGAACCCAAGGTACGCGGAGCACCAGGCGCGCTTTTTTTCTGTGAACGAAATGGTCAAAAAATCCGCGAGAGATGAGAAAACACGAAATAGTATGACCGCAAACAAAACACCAAACAGTGTTGCCAGTTGCCAGAATTCTCAGTTTGTTGACAGTGGGACCAGACGGGAACACTGATCAGCTGTTCGCCATACGAAACAAAGCGCCTAATTTGAAAACTTGACGTTATCGTTATCGAAAAGACACCTGTAGCAATTATGTAGAACCCAGGTAAAGTTACACAACCAATTGAAAATGTAGAAAAAAAATGTGTAAAAGTTTTGTCAGTTATTTAAATGTTTCGTTGGTTTGTAAAATAAAGTTTAACACATATTTCTTGCCTAATATAGGTTATTTATTCAGAGACCATCCTGGTGTCTCTCAACCCGAGTTTCTGTACCGCCTCCTGAAGCAGTGGCTCACATTGGGCTTGACGCCCTGGCAGCGATTGTTCCAGGCCACCCAGGCGGAGAATCCCTGCTGCTTCCTGATGTACTTGGCGCAGGCAATGGAGTATCTGATGTCGTCGCTCAACAGCAGGCGGCAGGGCAGCCTGCAGAGATCCGTAGAGGGACGACCATCCGCGGGCTTGCACCAGTAGCGATCGTTTATCTGGAATAGCCCCCAGTCCACAGATCCGTCCGCATTCGAGGGATTGATAGCCTTGGTGTTGAAGGAGCTCTCGCCCTCGACGAGGCATAGCCAGTCGGGCAGCTCATTATAGGCCATGCCATATCGATAGAGTTTCCTGGCCAAGCTGCATCTGCCCACCTGACGAGCGCTCGCCGGTGAAGGCGATAGGAAGAAGGATAGGAGGAGCACCAGCAGCAGCGGAAACGGTCGCATCTTCGGTCACACAATGCTCGGCTTTAATTGCAGAACCGTGGCTTTTATAGCCTGGCTTTGGGCCAATCTAATTTTTACAAGCACTCTTACTTGGGACAGCTCTGAAGTATGGCCCACACTTGAGCATAAATTAAGAGAACACTAGTCGACCAAGTTTGAGAATGTTTTGCGAACTTTTATGCCTATAATTTAGCTTTGAAATCAATAAAAAGTCTGGCTTAAATTTGTCCCAAGCTTTAAGATAAGCCTTCCTCTTCCAACATAGAAAAGAAATAGCATACTATTTTCTGATATTAAATCAATACAAAACTGGAAAGTTTGAGGTTTATTTTGTCTCGTGCAGCTAATAATATGTCAAACCTCTTAGCTCTTGAATTAGCATTTCAATGGATTGAACTTAATTTAATAAAATCAAAACAGGCTATAAATATAATTTATTGAAATTCTGAAATGGGTACAATGGCAAAAACTTCTGCTTCAAAGAAATAGTACACTGAAGTCCTTTTGAAAAGAGTCCCTTAAGTATGCAAATATTTATTTTAGAGAATTAAAACCAGGCATATTATAAACAGTCCTTCATTTCTTTTAATTTTAATAATAAAACCATTAATTAATTAATTAAAAGACTTAAAGCAGAGAAAGTCCTGTTCATTGAAGAAATTAGTAAACAGGTATTTTATAATCATGACACTAAACCTTATCGTTACTCTATTATTTTCACTATAATAAATCTTCAAAAAGAGCTAAAAACGCTCAAACAAGTATTTAAAATATATTAATACACCTCAACTTGGAAGTATAGTGTCGAATCGACTTTCGATCGATCCGGCCAGTTTTGTTAATATATGGAGTGGGAATCGCGCGCCATTTAAGCGAGCGGGGCATCATCTGCCGCCTGGCTCCAGTTTCACTTTCAATGGGTTCTTTTGTGCTTTCAGGTATTATATAAGCATATATAACCATATATATTGACAGCTGGAAGGGGCTGGCGCACTTGAGATCGCGTGTGCGCGCCAACAATGGAACAATCAATTGACAGAAAAGTCATTCAACTTTCGGACATCTTGTTGTCTTTTTTTCTCAAAACATGCGTACAAAAATAGGCAACGAAATAGCGCTACAAACTATTGACTTAATCTAAAGTTCTGGGTCAACGAAGGTCCTGCATTTCCTGGTCGGGCAGTGGCGGCGGATACTTGATATCCTGTTCTGCGGGTTGCTGATAGCCGTGCTTGGGTAAAAACTGTCGCTTTCTGGAGGTCGGACGCACTACAATGTGTGCCACGCAGGTGCAGAGGGCGGCAATAGCAAAGTATTTGAAGCTTTCCCGTCCTCCCAGACTGTTAAACATTAGGCCACCGACCAAAGAGCCAATGGAGAAGCCGAGACCGTCGTCCATGCCGGCCATCAGTCCCTGAACGGTGGCAGAAGTTCCCGGAGGCGCCACCGCCGAGGCATAGGCCACGATGCAGGTGTAGCACAGGGCGTACGTGATGCCCTGGAAGAACAGTTCCACGCCCACTAGGTACCAGGGATTCGGTATCCAGGAGATCAGCGACAGTCGCACTGCGTAGAAGAAGAAGCACATGCTCATGCAGTGGACATAGCCCAGCTTCTTGATGATCTTGCCGCTGTAGAAGAAGAAGGGCACCTCGCCGGCCAGACACTCGGCAGCCACGACCAGTCCCTCGATCAGCTTGATCTGATCCATGTAGCCCGTAGCCTCGGCCACCTGCTCAAGGTGCCAGAACATGAAGTAAATGATGAAGGAGTCAAGGATCCCGGCCATGGTGGCGAACAGCAGGAAGACGACGATGGGTGGCTGCCGCACCAGCTGCCAGACATCGCTCCAAATGGTCTCGGAGCCGCCCAGTTTCGGGAGCTTCAACTTGGACACACTGAACAAATCCAGCAGGCTGAATATGCACATGATTATCAAGGCCGGAGTCAGGCTCTTCACCGCATCCGATGTCCACCAATTGACAACCACGCCAGCCAGGAGGGCGGTGGCTCCAAAGCCAATGGTGCCCCACACACGCTGGGCTCCGTACTTGTCCTGCTCGGCCTCGCCGAGGAGGTCAAAGCAGCAGGCATCCGATATGGAGTTGGTCACGTTGAAGCCAATGGTGCCAATGAACAGCAGGAATACGTAAAGCCAGAACTTGCCGGCGCCATAGATGCAGGACCCCACATGCTGCAGCTCGCATGTTGCATTCAAACTTTGCAGACTGGTCTCGGCTGCTGAAGTAAGGCAGATGTGATAGCTTTTGTTGCCATGGTGCAGATTCTCGCTGAGATTCAGCCGCGCCTCGGAAGCCACTATCAAAGCTGCAAATTGATTCTCCCCCTGGCTGCAATCCGCCTCGTGAACTGTCTGACAGAATGCTTTCGAGGAGTAGATCATGGGACTGCACTCGTGTAGGTCCGTCAGCTGCGTCACATTCCACCGGGCACTGCCCTCCTCCAGGGGGATGAAGTGCGTGTTGGCCGGCAGGAAGTAGAAGCCGCAATAGGCCAGGGTCATGATTAGGATCAGCGAGATGAAAATGAACTTGCGCAGGCTCTGTGGGGGTTTAGAAACAAGTTAAATTATTTTAATTTTGATGATTTTTAAAGTACCCTTTCTCACCGTAAAGTAATCCACAAGGAAACCCACTAGCGGCTTGGCTAGTACGTAAAGTATGGGCAAAACGGCCATAATATAGCCCATTGCATCTGGAGGAATTCCAATTTGCTTGCCTATTACAGCCAGTTGAGGCAGGATGGGTCCCATGGCTAACAAGGGAATATTTAATAAACAATTAATGATAGTTATCTAATCAATTGAATCAATAATTATGATGCGATTGTTTGTTATTTTCTCAACCGCACATAAATATTGCATCAGGATTTCTCTTTTCCATAGTCGATAATGCCACTGATAAGGGAGTTGTATACGATAAGAAGCAATATACCAAGAATTGATTGGCATCACAGTCTAGTTCCGTGAAATTCGTTCTATTTGTGGGTACCTCTAATATATTTGCAAGACTTACCTGCCATGAAAAAGAAGAAGTGCGCCTTGATGGGCAACAGACGTCTGTTGAGTCGCACCATTGTTAATTAATTAATCAATTAATTAATTGTCCAGTCTGTAGTTAATTATAGCCTAAGTTCTGTTGTGTCCGAAGAATGACACAAAGTATCACAGTGCAAATATGGCCAGAAAGTGCTCCTCCGCCCAGATAAGATCATAATAAGCGTTCGCCGTTCGACGTGGTCGGGGGAAGGTCTGTAAATAGCCGGCGATATATGTCATGTAGATGTAAATAAAGGAACTTTTAAAGCAATATCTAATCTGTCTCTCTCTCCCACGGCAACCGATAAGAGCCAGACTTTATAGAAGGGCCGTAATCGTTAGCATAAAAGTTCAAAGAGATAAGAGCCAAAAGCATAAGTCTTAAGACACCACAAATCTTATCTGCGGCACCTTAAATTATTAAAGCTCGCAGAAAAGGCGATAAAGAAGTTTAGTTTTTAGGGCCTGTCATAATAAATATGCCTTTGGGGCATTTAATTTGCCATGTGAAGATCCCCACTCTGTGGCTTCAGCTCAATTAGTTATTGCCTGTGATGTAAGGCCTCAATTGAACTTGACTTTATACATATATATATTACGGATTTAAGAAAACAGGTTTACAGGTAAGTAAACTTGGCACACATAAATTTACGATTTGTGTTGCCAAACCTAACATTATAATTAGCCAAACTCTACGAACATATATCATTAGTCAAGCACAACAAATTACAAGCGTAAAAATCTCATGAAAGATGATGGGATTTATCCAGATTTAAAGCCAGATTAACAACGAGGAAGCCCTAGTAATGACTGATTTAACCCTGTTAAGTCGCTGAAAACAATGGCTTTTCGCACTGCCTAAACTCTATATTGTGTATAGATTTGTTTACATAGTACTTAATTAATAATCTCGCGAACAATGAGAGCTTAACACCCACAAGTACTGCTGATTTCCCGAAGATGGAGAAGTGGGCCTTCGAACGCGGAGAGTGGCGGCCAGCGACTGAAGAAATTGCTGCTCCAACGCCTTGCAGTTTGTATGGAAACTGATAAGTCTGTCTGCTCTGTTTGTGCCTGTGCCGATAAGGAATCAGTCAATCATATGGCACTACTATATAG
The DNA here is from genome assembly GCA_018904565.1 of Drosophila tsacasi. NCBI lineage: Eukaryota > Metazoa > Arthropoda > Insecta > Diptera > Drosophilidae > Drosophila > Drosophila tsacasi. The sequence goes on along the minus strand of JAEIHY010020197.1, from coordinate 42,233 downwards.
CAGACGGATTGATAAAAGCCAGATTAGGCGGGATTCAAGTGCAGGTATAGAATTGAGGAGAGGCTCAGGTATTCCCCGGCGCCCCCCAGGAAGGTGCTAATCAATCAGTTTGCTATCCAAAAACCCCGCCGCTTGACTCATCAGCTGTGCGTAGTTGATTATTATTCCGCTGTTTACTCGCGATCTCGTTCTGCAGCTTGGGCTCTGGCATCGCACGGATCGAGTTTTACTCGCTGACAGCGGAGAGGGCTGGCTTTCAGTCGCCGTCGATCTTCCAAAGCGCGAGGTTCGGTTTACAAGCTCAATCTAAACTAATTGACTTAATCCCGTCTTGCCGCCGCTCTCTTGCGGGTTGACGCAATCAAGAATGCATTGGCTCACACCGATTTTGGTGGGGCTGTTCGCCTCGTCCTTATCAGAGTCTCTGTTGTGCGCGGCTGTGGTGCCCCCGGACGATGGCAAATGTAAGTGGAGAATTATCAGCACACAAAAAGGGGGCGGTTTTTGGTTTACATATTAAACATTTTGTTTTGTAAATTAATTTACAAGAGTGATAAGTGTGCTAGTGCTAGTGAGTGTAGCTCCTGAATTACTCGCTTATAAAAATTGAAATGACAAGTGAAATCAAGCTAGGAATAATTTTATGTGAAGTGTTTTATAGAGAAATGGGAACCAGAAAGGTTATACTTATATATATAATGGGAAGGATGCTTAATGGATGATTTTTTTAAAATGTACTATTACATATTGCAATAAATAAATACTTTATCAGGCAAGCTGACCTTTTAAAAGTATTTATAGTTCGATTACAATAGCAAGAAAAAGTATACCAAAGACTTAAGGAATACTTGTTTTATAAATCCCCACTTAAGCTTTAATTTAAAGAGTTTAAACCCTTACAAAAAATATCACTTCTTCTCGAACTATACATAATTCCTGTACCTAAACTTCCTGCCCCAAACACAAGCCATCATTATTCACTTTCAATCCCAAATGCACTGCGGGAGAGCATCAGCAGCAGCAGCAGCTGACCTTGGCCACTCCACTCGACCGGCTGTAATCAAAAACCCGCTAGAGAGACAGTTTCACACCTCAACAGAAAAAACCAGTCCCAACCTTGGAGCTTGCGTGTGCTCCACTGCCCAAAAAGCAGCCGGGCGCAGGCAGAAACTGCCTTGACTCTGTGCCAATTCTGCGAATGCAACCCAAGCCTGTCTCTTTAAGGTTTCCCACCTGAGGGGAATTTTTAATTCAAAAGCAAAAAAAATCAAAAGAGAAAAACCCAAGATAAAATCGTTTCCCGAAAACTGCAGGCTATACAACGTTACCTAAAATAAATATAATCATAATTAATGCCGCCTGTCTGGAAACAGGTTTCTTAGCGGCTCACTATATACTTATATTGGTGACCAAACTTAATGTATTCACTTGCTCCTCCCTCTCTATCTCCTCCTATCCTATCTTAGTACGGGTTTGCGTGGTGGAATCGCGCGGCATTTATCGGAAAACCCCCAAGTTCTGTCCGCAGCTGGAGGCAAAGAGCAACATCGAGTGCGTCATCGGCGTGGACCGGCTGGATTGCGTGCGTCGCATCCACAAGGGCACGGCACACTTTGGCGTTCTCACCTCCGAGGATCTGGTGGCGGCTCGATGGGCCAGCGTAGAGATCCTGGTGGCCAGCGAGCTGCGTTCGCACGAATCCAACTTTGAGTACGAAATCGTGGCCGTGGTGGATAATCAGGCTAATATTCACAGCGTTCATGATCTCCGCCGGGCGAAGTTGTGTCATCCTGGCTACGGATTGGGCAATCACTGGACGGAGGTTCTCGCTAATGTAAGCAATCTTCAGAGTAATTTCTAGAGTTGATCTTAATCTGGATACTTGCTTTCTTTGTAGTATTTTGAGGCCACTATGGTTTCCAGGACTTGCGATCCTGAGCTCACCGTCACCGAGGATCGGATTGCTTCCACCTCGAGGTTCTTTGGTCCCAGCTGCAAGGCCGGTCCCTGGGTGCCGGATCCCCAGCAGGATCGCATCCTGAAGCGCCGCTATCCTTCGCTCTGTGAGATGTGTTACGATCCTACCAGCTGCGATCAGACCGACAAGCATTGGGGGCGACGAGGAGCCCTATATTGCCTGACCAGCGGCGGCGGAAATGTGGCCTGGGCTCGTCTCGACGATGTACGGAGTCATTTTGGGGTATGTATTGAGGAAAAGTCTACGAGAGATTGTCAAGTAACCTTATTTTACTTCTTTCCCCCCTAGTTCTCTGGTATTTCGGCTCAGGCCAATCCCTCAGAGTACAGCTACCTCTGTCCTGATGGACATCTGCAGCCCATGAACGCCTCACGTCCTTGTGTCTGGGTAGCGAAACCCTGGCCCGTAGTGGCTGCACGCCGCACCCATGCCGCCCAAATCCAACGCCTGGTCACAGGATTGACTCACGATGAGCCGGATAGCTGGCAGAATGCGCTCCTCAGCCTGCTGGAGACATACCACGTTTTCACAGTGCCGCTGGACAATGTGATATCGATTGATGACTACCTGGACCAGGCCACAGCCTTCCAGTCGGCTTATAGCTTCCCGGAGTGCAATCCGCCGCGCTCCATCGTCGTCTGTACGACGTCCATCATTGAGCACGTGAAGTGCTCTTGGCTGCAGGAAGCCTCGCAGGTCTATGGCGTCCAGCCGAACATTCAGTGTGTGCGCACCATGGATCTGGCGCAGTGCATGGACAACACCAAGTTCAAGGGCACAGATGTGGTTGTGGTGGATCAGGAGATGCGTGTGAAGGCGCAGAGAGACTACAATCTGGTTCCCCTACTCTACGAGTTCGCCGAGGCCATGCACGATCGGTATGTGACCATTGCCTTGGTTCACAAGGATGCCAAGGTGGAGAGCTTCAAGGATTTGCGCGGAACACGGGCCTGCTTGCCCTCGTACGAAGGAGCCGCTCATCTTGCGGTCCAGGAGACCATAGTGAATGCCACTGGCGAGATGCGCTCGCTGCACTCCTACTTCCACCGTGATTCCTGCCTGTGGCATCCGCATCAAGGCCGACAGTGCCCGCTGCACTACCAGGGCGATGAGGGCGCCCTGCGCTGCCTAGCCGAGGGCGGCGAGGTTGCCTTCCTCAGCTCCGACGTCTACAAGAAGTATGTGAGTGGCAATCTCACCGCCGACTGGGTAATGCGCAGCAACTACAAAGCTTTCCGCGTCCTGTGTCCCTACGGAGGAATCGAAAAGCGCTCCAGCTTCGAGTACTGCTACCTCCACTGGACCACCCGTGGCCACCTAATGACGCACAATTCCTCGGTGACACGACACAACGAGATCTACAACTCGCTGCGTGACATGGATCAACTGTTTGGCCGGAAGTACAAGAGCGAGACACGCCCGTTCACGCTCTTCGGCGTCTTCGATAACAGGAACAATATCCTTTTCCGGGACACAACCGATGGACTGCTGGGCCGGGAGGAGTTGCAAAGAGACAACGCCAAGCGGGTGATGGAGCACATCTACGATCGGTATGCCACCACGCAGTACTACAAGAACTTTGAGGATAGTGGAGCCTTGAAGAACGGCAAGGACAGTGCGATGATGATTTTCCTGCTTTGTTTCCTGGGAACGCTGTGGACGCGATTCGCCGAGTAATTAGGCACTCAACCGAACTCAAATCTAATCTTATTTATTGTGATATTACGCTAAAATTAACTTAAGAATAAAAAGTAGCTTTAACCAGGGCTGTATCACCGAGTTGGCACTTGAATTTGAATTTAATTAACAATAGCAGTTGAGTAATCGATAACACAGTCAATGGTTGGAGCTTAGGATCGAGCTATCAGCTTTATATATAGGGCATAGGATAAAAGTTTTGGTTCGGACTTACCCGCAGTACAGGACACTTTCATCGCCACACCGCTGACGTGGCCGAGATTCATCGATGATTAAGACCTTTCGAGTGCAAAGATTCTTCACAGTTATTAACACAATTATTTACACACTTTTTACACACAATTATTAACAGATCCGAACGGGTGGAGAGCCGCGGAGAGACTCAGGCTGCCGCGGCGAGGCGCCTCTATTTATAGATGTGAGAGATGGATAGAGATTGAGATCGATCGAGAGAGAAATAGAGAGGGGAGTGGGAGAATAAGAGCGAGATTTAGAAAAAAAAAAGAGAAAGAGATGGGGAAACAGAAAGAGAGGGAGAGACCGGGGGAAATAGAGAGAGAGAGAGACAAATATGGAGACACTCGGCCACGTCAGCGGTGTGGCGACGAAAGGTAGCAGAGTGTTCTCAGCTGCGGGTAAGTCCGGACAAAGACTATTATCCTATATGCTATATATTAAGCTGATAGCTCCGATCGGTAAAAGCAAACAAATATATTTATTTATATAAAGCTAACAATGGGTTATAAACTAAAAGACAACTTATTAATTAAGAACAGTTGTAATATGGTAATATGGCCTAGGGACAACTATTATTTAAAAACGAATAATCAATGGGTTAACGAATATTGTGTTTCAAATATTGCCGGTTGTCAGAAAAGTATGACCGCATCATTGGCCCTCAAAAAATGCCGAACAAGGAGTAGAGCGGTCACTGTCACTGCGTGACAAATTTAAGAACTGGATACTGTGCTTTAACTTTGTAGCCTTCAAAACTAGTTTTAAAATCATAGATTTCTACTTAATATATCAATCAATTAACCAATTTTAGTTAATTTAATTAAATACCTACCAGTTGCTTTGCGACATCACATTCGCTTTCCAGCACTAGTCGCCAATCAGCTGATTTTGTTATTCAAGCAGCCTTTGTTGTTGCTATGTGACGTTGCCAAGGAAACAGGAAAACAAGGAAAAATGTCACAACTGAGTAGCAGCATAACAACTGATTAAATTTACGTGGCATTCCGGCATTAAATTAAGCAATTTATACATTAATTTCGTTTACGAAAATGTCGAAAAATGCTACTCGAACTAGCAGCAAACCGAACGTAAGCTAAGCAGGGCACCGAAAATCCCCTTAAAACTGGACTCAAAAGCACCAAACGATCTTTGGTTTTTATTGATTAGTACGCAGCCAGCGATTTCACTTTATTGCAGCCTTAATTTGCACCTCACAAAGACAACGCCGGAGCAGCACTCATTCACTTTATCTTTTGAAACTGCCACAAACTCCGTTTTTTAATTGTATCCCCCACGATAACAGCCACACAAGCGTTACTGCGAATTAGAGCCCGCACCAGCATTTTATTAATGCCGCAAATATACGTAATAGCGTTCAATTGAAACTAATAAACGAACCGATCGCAACACACAGAGAAAATTCTTTTGTTTGGATTAGGCTGCCAGTACTGCAAAGTGCGGTTAATCAGTGCTGTGAAACCAGCGGGAGCCGTTATGATTTCAAAATTCCTTTTAAATTACAGGCCCAAAGTAAATTATTGCCCCGGAAAGCCACAAAATCACCGGCAACAAGTGGGCCCACGACCACGACAGCCAGGGAATCAAAGGAGCGAAGGTCACTGGTCAGGCAACCGGAAAGTCTTGAAAGTGAAAAAATTGCAAGGAAAACCGCAGCAACAACCCAACCTTCGACCAGCAAAAAACCTGTAAACACGGCGAAAATCAAGGAAGGAAGGGAACCCCTGAGCAAAAGGACAACTCCATCCCCCGGAGCATTGCGTGCTAGCAGCCGGCTAACACCCACAACAAGCAACCCGCCCTCCAAGCCCTTCAAGACCAAGCCCCCTGTATCCAAATCCAAGCCCAATGCAGTTCTGGACACTTACCACAGTGTCACGGTTGCCTCGCCACCGCAAAAGCGCAGAGAGCAGGCAAAACAGGAGGAACCAGCTGCAGAAGAGTTCCCACCTGCTCCGGCTAGAACCCGCACCTTCACGCGCACCCTTCAGCCCGAGGAAGTGGTGGTTCTCAAGAGAGAATCTGCCAAGCAGCGAAGCGAGGTGGAGAAGCCCCCGGAACCAGAGCCTGTTAAGCAACCTGTGGCCTTTGAAGTCAAGTTCGAGGAGGAGAAAAAAACCGAGCAGGAATCCGATCACTATTCAGATGACTTTGAGTCCTACGAGTCGGATTTCGAGACAGATGTCAGTACGCCCGAGGAAGACGAAGAAGACCGGGATGAAAAGGAAGAGCCACCATCATCCGAGGCGGATGTACAGGAGGAGGAGGACGAGGGCGATGACGAACCAGAGATAGAGGAGGAGGACTCCGAGCCCACTCAAAACCCCATCACCGTTATCCAGCGCGACAGGGATCAGGAGCGTAAGCTGGACTCTGGCCATTACGAGATGCACTTGCGCAGGAATCCCCTGCAGCAACAGCAGCATTACGACAGTTTCGATACCAACTCCATGGCCAACTCGGACCAACTGGACTCTGGCATTAGCACTACTGGTGGTGTAGAGAAGCCCCTGAGTGGGGGAGAGTGCAGCAACACCTACTACGGCGGCTACTCAGGCTTCGTGTCCCATCCCGTGATCAGTCGCCGCGGCGAGGAGTTGATGGCCAAGCTGCGCTTCGACCAGCTCAACTACCACCTGTTCGAAATGAAGCCTTTGAGCTACGAAGGCTTCATGCAGAGCTATGGCAAGTTGAATGCCTGCCAGCTGGCCACGCAGACGGAGTCGCCCCACATGGACGGCGAGTGCCAGACGCTGGAGGTGCACACGCGCAGTAGCTGGACGCAGCATCCGCCGCACTATGGCGGTCAGTTGGTGCTCAGCTGCAGTGGCGATGCGGAGATGGAAATGGGGACCCTGAAAGCCCTGCCAACAGATGAGTACGAAGAGAGTCTCGCCCGTTTGGAGCGACTGCATCGGGTGGAACAGGCACGCTCGCAGCAGCAGCAAAGTCGTAGATTGGCCAAGACCACAGATCTGGAGCGACTCAGTGCCTTTGTGCACAAGGCAGCCCGTCTGATGGGTCGGGTGTTGGAAGGCAACAAGAACCAGAACCAGACTAGCAGTGCCAGGAATGTACCCCTTCAAACCGGACTGCTGAATGCCCTTCCTGTGCGTCGCATCTTTGGCAGCTCTGCTGGCAACGGACAACTGGTGGTCACAGTTCACGAATGCCCCCAGGAGAGCAACGTGTACAGCGAGGACTTTGCCAGCCTGCTGATGGTTTGGTCCCTGACCAATCCCGGCCAGCCTTTGCGCCTGCTCTCCACCTGGGCGGAGGTAAGCCGAGTAGCGCTCTGCAGCGAAGCTCCAGACATTGTGGTGGCAGGACTCCGGGACGGCAGTGTGGCCATGTGGGATCTGCGCGAAACGCACAGTTATTGCTCCAAGTTGGATGGTCATTTGACTCACTTTGCGGCCACGCAGTCAGTGGTGCCCATGCTGGAGCAACAGCATCAGTTGCAGGAGGTGACGGCTGCCATGGACTTGGGAGCTGTGGTAGATGTGCGCAGCTTTCGATCTCAATCCAAGGGCGGAGGAGGCATGGCCTCAGCGGGAACACCGTTTAAGGAAGTGCAGGTGGGATACAGAGACCTCCTTCATGATCTTAATGAGACTAATTAACCACCTTAACTCTTTCCAGTATGCCGCTCTCAATGACTCTGGCCTGCTGACCATGTGGACTCTAGTGGAGGGAGCCTCATCCAGTAATACCAACGAGTTTAGCTCACCTTGGGCAAGGGTTAAGCTCCTCCAAAGCGCCAGCTGTGATCTGAGGAGCTACCTAGAGCGACGCCTCCTGAAGAGCAATACGAGTGCTTATGAGAAGAACAAGAGCCTGTTTCAGGGCAAAATCTACAGCGACGATCTGCTGCGGGAGCTGAACGAGACCCAGACGCTGACCACCGCCCTGCAGGGTCAGGGATTGCAGGGAATGCGCTTCACCAGCATCGATACCGGGTGTGATCTCATATACGTCTGCACAAATCGAAACTTTCTGCTCTGCTGCACGCGGAGCCTGAAGCCGGAGCGCTTCACCAGGATTGCCGTGAACGAGAGCAGGTTTCTGTTTCCCACCTCCCTGTGTGTGCTCTCCAATGAGAGCTATGTGGCCGTTGGTCTGTCCAATGGCTCCGTGATGATACTCAACTGTAATCAGCGGCAAAGGCAGCGCCAGAAGGGTCCCCAAAGACCTATGACAGGTCACCCGCCGGCTACCGCTGAGCCCGATCCGGAGACGGGCAAATCGTGTGCCATTCAAAATATTATCCTCAACGAGCGGCGGTCCTTTGACCAGCAGGTGGACCCAGTGGAGGGCAGTAGCTACGATGCCAGACCAAACACTGCTTTGGAGCTAATTGAGCGACCCAGGCGCTCCTACGAAATGCGGATCTTCGACCAGCAGTTACTCTTGAGTGGCAGTGGCCTGCGTCAGCATCTTGTCCAGGCCCTGATCCTCTCCAGCGACGGCTGGCGACTGTCGGCTCTAGCAAATGGCTCTGTGCGCACCTATGACTTCTATCGGGACAGGGAGCTGCTGGCCACCGGTGAACAGCCGACGGAGAGGCGCTTGAAAGTGACGGATATAGCGAGCGCTCGCAGTTCTGGCATCGAGCAGAACCTGCTCATCCTGGACTCTGCTGGCCAGGTGCAAATGCAGCCGCTTGATCACTAGTTTGTTAATTATTTTATAAATATTTATATGCGCTAATATGTTAAACTGATTTTTGCATGCAATAAAGTCGATTTGAACTTGATTGAAGCATTTCATGGATTAAGTGGAGCTTCGGTGGAAAGTTTTAAAATTAACTTTAAAATTTATATGGAAACTTGCGATTAATTTCAATCGAAAATTTAGTTTTTAAAATTTCCTTTAATATTTCACTCCTATTAATAATTAAAAGGACTGAATCGTAGTTCCGTCGAAGTTTGCATTTGGACCTATTTTAAGGAATTTGCATTTATTTATTAGCTTCCAGAAAAATGTAATAACTGTTCCTTACTCTTTTATTTTTAATATTAATTAAAAGAGGTACAGCTTATTGTACCATAATTTTCTACATCTTTTCAATTGACTTCAAATCTCCAGTTGCTTTTGTGGCTCTCTTGATTATTGTTTTTTTACTTCTCCTAGTTTAAGATATTAAATTCCAAAACCTCTTTAAAAAATAATTTCCTTTACTTTTTCAAATAATCTTCTAATTTCTTGCTAGATTCCAAAAACTTCTTTTAAAAATGATTTTAGTAGTTTTAGTTTAAACATTTATTAACAAAAATCGGCGTAACCAAAAAAGATTTCTCTTAGCACTTCACTTTTATGTACAAATATCCACTTATTCCCTGCTCGTCATTTGATCTCACACCTGCCTGGCCATGGACAACATCCCGCCGGCGGCGGTGGTGGCCCCCAGGAGCTGTCGCACCGTCTGCAGCTCGTCTCTCAAGGCCAGCACCTGAGCTCGCAGTATAGAGTTCTCCTGCTCGAGCAGGGCAGCCCGGAAAGCTATCCGATCCTCGCGGATTTTCCGTGCATCCCTCGACTTCTTGGCCGCCTCGTTATTCCGCTTGCGTCTCTCGTAATACTTGGCATCCTTTTGGGCATCCGGAATAGGTCGCTTTTCGCCACGAACCCGGCGGTGCATGAAACCCGGAAACATGCCGCCTCCGATCACTCCCACGCGATTGAGCTCCATCAGGGGGAATTCCAGAGCTTGAAGGGCATGACTCGGTGGAGCAATGTACTCGAAGGCGGGGAGAGTGGGAGCCACTGATCCGGGAGATACCTTGGAGCCCGGGATTAGATCGGGGAATCCCAGGCCCGGCAGCCGGAGACTGTGAGGAGCAGGAAACGGGTACGCCGACGACGACGACGGCACCTTTTTCTTGGGCTCGAAATCCGTCTCCAGGTCGGAGTGCAACGATAGCGTCTCGGTGACATCCAGAATGGGCGACTGGGCTGGCGAGTGCATCCTCTTCTTCGACATCCGTTCGCGCCAACGACCGCGTTGTGTCTGTGTCTGAATCCTGCGCTGAGTTATGGCCTCAGCCAGTCCTGGCGACCACCACCTGCCGCGGTAATTATAGGTTCTTGTCACACAACAACCCCCCACACCGAACCACCCACCACCCCCTGTGGCCATGTGGGGCTAATTCTAAGCCAGCCACAGCCATCCTGGTCCCCCTGCTCCTCCCCCGCCGCCGGCTGATTCAACCAATCACGCAATGTTGACGGTAATTATTCGTCAAATACATGACACTTGGCCGGGGCCGCATGGCATTTATTTGTGCTGCCCGGTTACAAGGACTTCATATAACTGGTTAGCCAGATTACAAACCCCAGTTCCCCCCTCACTTGGCCAACTGTTATGCGGCGGGGCGGAAAAGAGTCCTTAGCCGGCGCTGACCAATGAGCGTGGCCGAGAGGTCACAGAGAAGGTGGGGAAGTCCACAGGCCGGGCTATCGACCGGCATTTTGTGGGCGAATTTTCCTTGATAAGTCACGGTAATAGTCTGAAAGAGGCGTGGTAAAGTGGCCAAAAGGTAATGCACTCGGGGAAAATGGGCCATGTAAAGATAAGGGATATGGTATTTGGGTCCGGAATTATCTTTTCATATCTGGCATATTGATTTTCAAAAACCTTGGATTAACTATTAAATTGTACTAAACTTATGGATAACAAGACTTATAAACGTAAATTTGAAATATATTTTACAGGATCTCAAAAAGACTTCTCAAGCTTTTTATTTTAAATTCAGACCAAAAACGACTTTCCTTCTTGATCAAATTAAATTCTGTATTAAAATGATTAGATATATTTTGAACCTGCATTGATTGTATAAGTATACAAAAGCCACCCACAGAAAATCTGCCAAGTCAGCACAGCTCCATAAGTAATCCATCATATCAAGACATCAAAAAGTTTACCCAACTTCAATTTGATCACAAGCATGACTCTCGAAAAAATCGAATAATTTGCATGTTGTCCCCTGTAAAATATATGTAAATATTCCTGACAAATCCAGCATATAACCAAAGATATGTACGGGCTTCGTGTGGTTCTTCAACCCGTTCCTCTTTGCTGGTTGAGAAAGTGTCACCTGTTTGCCGAGCCAAATTGGCAGTTTGGCGCTCGGGTCTTCCCCTTTTTCCCATTTCCCTTACCACCACAACCGGAAGTCGCATCCTTATAACGTTTCATAATGTATGCGCTAATTTATTATCTGTTGGCAAAAGTTGGGCCCATAGTTAACGTTAACCCTTTGACTGGCATGCCACCGATGTCTTTTATTGGTGTTTGGTGAGCCAGGAAATAAAACGGATTGCGTGCCACAGTGACATGTCTGTCTGTAACCCGGAAGAATAGAAGGAAGCGAGTCTCTAATATCATTCAAAGGGTTGAGGCAACGAAAATCCCAAAAATATGTGTACTTTTCTGGTAAAAGGAAGTTTGAGAATCCATAAAAAACTATGAACCAAATGCCCATTATCCTTAAACTCACCCCAGAGACCACGCTAATGCATTGGGAGGAACACAGTCTGGTGCTGGGACAGCACTGGCTATTTATATGTTAGACAAATTACCAGGTAATATAGCTGCCCGAACATGTAATTGTTCCAATGTTTGCTTTTGGTTCAGTAATTGAAGAGCAAACCTCGGGGACAAACCGTTAATGACACCTCTAATTGGATGACATTAGCACCAAACTCCAGAAATCGAAGCATGACCAAGTAGACCCTGATCTCTTTGTCTGTAGAAAACACAAGTATTGGTCAGTCCGTCACGTCTAGAGATATAAATTTTAAATCTGAGAGATTCGCTTAAAGGAAGTTATAAGAAACCCATACGGAATGTGCGACGAAACTATGATCCGGGACTGTGAGCCCACTACCTTGCGACTGCCCTTCAACACCTATCACATCCACTTGCCGCTTTATATTTTAGACATGGTGCGCATGTTCCAGGATCATCCCAAGTATAGCTGTGGCATCCAGGAGGAGCACATCCTTGATATGCTAGAAAAAGAGTAAGTGGGGCTTAGCTGGGTACAAAAACAACTCAAGAAATTACGTTAACTCAACGAGTATCTTAAAATATGGGATATTTTCTTACCTGTAAACATTTATTATACCTAATCTTCCGATAACAATTTACCAACTCATTATATTACCTCTCCCTTGGTAGACCTTTTGCCTGTGGCGATCTGGAGTCGCAGGTTAAGACCGCCTTGCTGGATCTGACTGCCAAGGGATTCGTACGCTTTATTAATAATGGATATCGAACTTTGGGACCCATTGCCAAGCTGGCCAATGCCCGATCCGTGCGCCACTTCAACATGACATGGCAGCGCATAGCTGAGCTGCAGAAGGTCAACTGCCAGCCCATTCTGGAACCCGGATCCACCTCCAGTGGCCATGCCACCCAGCGTGGCTCCAACTTCTAAAATAACGAATTTTTCTTAGTTTATTTTGTTGCGTTTTGTTCATCGAGTTTAAATGTTGGTCCTCGTGCAGAAGTCCACACTCCACCTCCGCTTCCTGAGCAGCACCTGAAGTCCTCCTCCACCACGAGCAGCACCAACAGCAGTCCACTTCCACCTCCATCTCAATCGAAATTGTAGCCGTCTAGTAATAAAAATTCCAGCAAATCCCAGTTCAGGGTAGTTTTGGCCTTCATCATCATCATCATTATTACGAGGGGAACACATGTCGTCCGGGGTTCGGGCCATCCTTTTGACACTTAACCAGGTTAATTACGTCGAACATTGAGGGTTGTCCCCCCCCATAACTCGCATGAGGACTACGGCAGGTGTTGTGCCGAAACTTTCGAAACTGATTTCCATATGACAATTGTCTGTCCCAGCGATCCCCGATCCATTGGACTCTTCATCCCCGAATGAACTCTGCCCCAAAATGACCCCTGGCCTGGGACGGCGGCCCATTACCCTTTTGGCCGAATCGTTTAAATTGTCAACACCACCGGGACAATGGAGGGACCACCAGGGACCACGACCTGTCGTCGTCATACGAGGCAAACACGCATGGGATCTCGGACAGGTGTTATTTATTGCCTCTCTAATCGTTGCGGCATAATCTATTAGCGCCGCGCCGTCGGATCCACAAACGGTGTGTCCTTTGATTTTTTGCTTTTGCACATTAGTGGCAATTATTATTATTGTTTTAGTTCCCGAGGCATAGTTTTCTGATTGCTGTTCCGGGCTCATAATTGGAAGAGACATTAATCAACCGACTTGACATGTTGTTGGAGCAGAATGATAGTTTATTACATCAACGGAAGGCTTTCTTTTTGAATCAAAATTAAACAAGAGACGTAAATGCATTTCAAAGAGATAGAAGGACAAAAGAAATATTGTTCATTTCCTTATAAATAATATCTAGTTAGAAAGAGGATACATATTATGCTTTTACTTCAGATAAATGAAACTTAAAACTCTGAATTGGCTTAATAATAACAGTTGGTCAACATAACTTGAATGTTTCCTTACAAAAATCAAATAACAGCAGTTCTCATTTCAATTAAATTATAACTTTGGCAAAAAGTCAAGAGAAATATACTTAGAAATACATAAATCAAATTATAACTTCGGCAAGAACAAGATACTTAGAATTTAGGGCCTGCGTCACTATGGCCTTCTTGCTGAACTTCCACAATTGGCTTTCCCTGAAAACCGTAGCTGGGCTGAGCATAGCCACGCTGCACCAGCTGCCGCGGCACATCCGCATATTCGTCCGTAAAGCCCACCAGAACGCCATCCGGCAGACGATGTCTCAATATCACATCCAACTCGATGTTCAGCAGCTTGGTCTTCAGATATTCTATACATTCAGCGGTTTTTTGATGGCACAGCTCGGGAATCCGTATGACGCCCTCCATGTGGCAACTGATGGCCCGGTGCGGCTTCAAGCTGTCCACATCATCGCACGGGGCCAACGAGCTTATGAACACGAACTCCGTGTTGCCGTAGTCCACATAAAAGATCTGGTATTCCCCGTCCTGTTCGTCCATGATTTGGGCTCGATAGAAGCAGCCATCGGTGTAGTGGGCCAGCACAATGTCCAGGATGTTCGGCTTCCGCTTGAACATGCGCTTGTGGGCCGGCACATCCTTGTTGTCCCACACCAGTGGCGACAGAGAATCGTCCACAAACTGAGCGTACACCTCAATCGGACTGTTAACGAAAGTAATTAGCATGCGGACAGTGCTGCCCATCTTGTAAGGCACGAGGGTGTCGAACACGGCTTCGGGCAGAGCTGCGGCAACCTCCACATCCTTAGTAGCACCCAACGGGGCGAATGGCTCGTGTACCAGGCGGCAGTTGTTTCCTGGGGTTAATATTGAGAGGTATATTACGATTGAGGAGGGTCAAGCTAAGCATCACTGAACTTACCTTTAAAGCAGCCATTAATTTTGGGATCGTAGTGCCGACAAAGGCGTTGTTCATCCGTCGGCCTGAAGCCCAGCACGGCCTTTAGCGGATCACTGGTGCTTGTTCCAATCTCATTCAGCATGGCCATGTCCGCCTCACTCAGATTTGCTGCAGGGCTTTTGCCCATGCCCCCGGAATTATACCCAGGGGTCAAAGTTTTGGGAACTTTTCTAGCTTGTTCCTCCCCCAAGAGATCCGCCACGATGTCGGTGCCATTATTATCGAGCACACGGAGTTTAACCCACTCGTAGTTATTCTTCTTCATGTTGGACAAATTGTAGTTGGCCAAATGGCAGCGAATTGCCTCGGCCGGCAGCTGCTTGATGCTATCCGGCAGTTCGAATATGTTTTCTTCGCCGCTCAGGTGAATATGCTCACCGTAGTCGAGCAAGTAGGCATCGTAGCCTCCGCCCTCGGCTCTGGCGCTGACAGTGACTCGCGTAATGATCGGGTCGCTACAGTCATAGACCGCGAATATGTCGCCGTAGTCCGGCATCTGATCCAATTCTCGCAGCGGCACCTGTCCCTGGATCAGTTTCTGCAGCGGCTCGGAGCCCTTGTCCCACTGGGCCACAAAGAAGCAATTGTCGGCGATATTCAGGTGCATCACGGTGGCCATGACCACAGTGTTTTCGGGAAAAGCGTAAATATTCTTGAAGATCTGCGCGTAGATGGCATCGCTGGACATCTGAGTGCCAGATTTGGGTGGCAGCAGGGGTTTATTACGCGCTACTAATGGAAATTTAGGCAAAGTAGCTGGAGGAAGTATGGAGGCCGCTGTAGTTTGAGGAGGAGCCATTTGTACGGGTGTGGATTTGGGCTTATGTTCTTCCTGGGCCCTGGGCTTTGGCTTGAGTTCCTCCGGAGTGGGCTCAATCACCCAGGTGGAGAATGCCAAGCTCGGTCTATTCGATGGTATCTCCTCCTTCGCGAACCTTTGCGTTACCGACAAATCAATGGGCACAAGTTGTAGGTCCGAATCCTCTGGCGACTGTTGGTCGTTTGCCTGATTTTCCGACTTCTCATCCTCTTCAGGCTGATGGCCGCACTCTTCTATGGCGTTGATTGCGGGCACCTCCGGCCTCTCGCGGATCATTTCACCGCCCAGCCGGTTCAGTTTCATGTGCAGGTTCACCTTTATCACAAACGCATTCACCTCGCTAAGGCTGACGCTAAGGCTCAATAACTGATCGTGCAACGGAATGAGTCTGCCGACCACCTTTTCTACGTTCACCCACCTTTCCGCAATCGCCTTTTCAACGAGGTCCATCTCGCGCTGGTAAGACTTCAAGCTGTCCTGCAGCTTGTGCACGTTGCCGTCGCAAAGCTTCATGACACCCGTAATGTCCTCGAGATCCATTTTACGTCCGAAAATTTATTACGATAGAAAACCATGCAAGTTCAAGAGCTTCGCGGGAAATGCAGTGTGCCCGCCGCTTTTTCCAGCAATTTTACTAAAAAGCCCCGAAAAGTGAAAATCAAGAAATGTGCACTAAACTTGCTGAACACTCAGGTTCAAAGGGGAAAGTAGTTTACTACTTGTTTTCCTGTGCGATTTTTATGAGCAAGTGGAAAATCTGTCAAAAATACGCCACTAAATGCATGGACATTGCGGGCAAATCACTTTGACGGTATGCCCAGCTGGCCACACTTACATTGTCTTCTTCTTTCTTCCCGCTAGCCGAAAGCATCCCGGCAGCAACAACAAAAACAACGTGTTGGACATTCTGAATTCTGAAATTTGTTAGTTCCTGCAAATCCTCTATATCCCGGTGGCCATCTAGTTGCCAATAACACCACTCACATCCTTGGGGACCGATCAACAATTTGACCCCAGCCAGAATGAACGACATCAGCGAGCCTGTTTTTGTGAGTTTTTGTGCGCCCGGCAAATGGTTAACAGAATAAACCAACTATTAACGCATTATTTTTAGGATCTCGGTGACCCCTTGTCCACGCTTGGTAACAACACATTGACTGGCGTCTTTGTGCCTGGCAACAAGATCGCCTTGAGCGCATACCGGCATGTCAAACACGATTCTCGGGATGAGCCCACCGAGACTGCTGGCGCGGCGCCCGTCCTCATCTACATGACCCAGGAGTCAACGCTGTTTAGCGAGCCAGTACTGCGCAGTGTCCTTGCCGAGGCAAACGCCACCTTCGGCACGCTGCAGCAGCTGGGATTGGAGGCATCGCGTGCCAAATATGTGGATATTTCACGGGCGTACCGCAGCATTGTGCGAGCCTGTCTGGAGAAGCTGCATCTGGCCAAGATGTCGCCAAAGGTGCAGACAGATGAGCCGCGGCTGCAGCGCTTCACCGATGCCATCATTGTGTTCTATGCGGCGGAATGCCTGTGGCACCTGTTTGAGATTCTGTACCTCCAGAACAACCAAATGGTTGTACGCCAACTTCTCGAATGGGCTCGTTTCCATTCCCCGCAAACAGAGGACCGCGCCACTGATCTGGTGCTGATGGAAGAGGAGGCCAGCGAAACGGACGACTATTGGAGCACCCTCAGGTCGCTGATCCTGTTGGGCCAGGTAGACTTCGTACGTGCCATGCTCTCGCAGAACCGCAAGGCTGGACAGCCAGCGTTTAAGGCGGCCGAGTTGCTCCTAAAATCCATGCCGGTCTACCAAGAGGGTTATGCCCTCCAGAAATTCCATTCGCAGTGGGAGTACTGGCATGTGGACGCGCAGCGCAAGATCAAGGCCAATGTGTTCGCCACAGAGCCGGAACTGGAGCAGATCCTAAAACTGGTTGCGGGCGACAATAAGGAGTGGGATGCCGGGATCATGGAGTCCCAGGATTGGTACGAGTACCTGCCGGGATATCTGCTGTTCACCAAGCCCACCTGCAAGCCCTATGAGCTGCGGATAGCCGCCAACAATTGGCTAAACCGATGGACTCTGCTGTGCCCGGAGAAGCAGCTGACCAACATGAGCCGCATGGTCACCCATCTGATGGAGCACGACATCAATTTGTTTATTTTCGAGGCTCAGAAGCTGAACGACACGCACTGGTTCTCCACGCATCTCATAGACTTAATCCATCATTCCGGTCAACTGAAGAGCTACTTTGATCAGCACAACATGTGAGTTAGGCTTTGTTTAACTATTAAATTTACTAATTAATTTACTTTTCTTTCCAGCGACCTGCCCGCCCTGCGTCACTCCATGATCTACGAGTACGGCTGCTACCTCATGGGCTCCCACAATCTCTGGCAGCTGGGCATCGATTACCTGGACTGCTGCAAGCAGGAGGGCAAGGTGACCATAGAGCTGCTTCTGCCACGCATTCCCATACGCAGCGAACGGCATGCCGCCAAGCTCATCAGTCTGGCCAGGCAGCGGGGCCTCGTGAGCGTTGAGGAGGAGATATGCAAGGTGCTTTCAAAGCAATCCTACGACAACGAGCGCTACAGCAACGCCCTGGAGTGGGCCATTCGCTCCAAGGATGTGCGGCTAGTCACAGCCATCGCTGATCATATACTGAAGCACTGCTCGGAGACGGGCCAGCTGCTGTGTGGGGACACCCTGGACTACATTGGAGGGCGAATGTTTGCGTCGCCACGCCTGGTCTTTCTCACCAAGTACCATGAATTCTTCGAATCCTATCAAAAGCGCGACTTTCTGGTGGCCTGTGAGCTGCTGGTCAATCTATTGGAATCTAAAATAACTCCCAGTTAGTAAGTATGCTCAAATAATCACCCGGTAAAAGCTAACCATATGTTTTAATGCAGCTTTTGGCCCTCGTTGATCATCGATGCCCTACCGCTGCTAGAGTCCAGGGATCCCAAGATCTTTGCCAAGGAAACGGTTACCATTCTGCATCACATTGAAAAGGCGCTGGTGCCGATCGTAGAGCAGGACAAGGATAAGCAGGGCAATGTAAGCTCCATTATACTTACTATTACTATTACTTTACAATATCCATTGGCTTTTCCAGGAGCAATCACTGAGCTTGTTCAAGGGCTATCGGGCGGAAAACGTTGCCGAAATCATGAAGTTCATGCGCTTGGCCTGCGCTCGCAACTTGGCCAGGGCCCTGATCTTTGAGAACACAATGAAATAGGCTTTGTTGCAGTGTTGTTCTGTTTAGTGTAATTTATTCTTGTATCTTTCACTTTTCCAATACATTGTGTGTAATTTGTTTATAGATTGTTTGCATTGCTAACTTGCTGTTTATCCGCTTATCTTGTGCCTCTTTGCTATTTTATTGTACCAACAACAACGCTACGTGACTGGTGGCTGCTGCTGCTGTCCGCCGCCTGCCGTTTGACTAAAAGGAAATCCAAGCTGGAGGGAAGTTCGCCAAAAGCAGCTCTCCACATCGTCCTAAACTATATACGAGTGTAAACGGTCGGTGTGTCTATAGGATACCTTTTTCTAAGATCTCTGCTAGGCTGGGCTGGCAAATCATATGTAACTTAAAACAAGGTTAAAATCAATCACTACTACAAGTACTTTAGCTGCACAGAGGAGAAAGTTTACACGCCTAAGAACTATTTTAAACAACGCACAGAGCACAGGGGTAGTACATACATGTATATATATATCTGTGGGTATCGTATATAGTTACTATATATATATATATTATTCTGGTTTCTGGTGTTTATCGTTATGAGAATCGCACGGCCTTGTACAAATGTTCGCTCACTACAAACGTACGGAATTACAATTAAACTCGCATGTCTCTTGGCTTGGCTTGGCCATCACTACACTCAGCCAACTTGGACCGCCAACGGCATTATGTGTGTATATATATAAAATGTATCATCATTTGCTTGGTAAAAAAACAAAATAAGAACTAAACTAGACTTAGATAAGTAGCCGCTGGGGGTCGGTCATCGGGTCGGTTCTAATTAATGCCTAACAAACTTTGATCCTACTCACTTGACATGCCAAATTATTATCATTATATCGAACACACTAGGCAACAGAGGGGCATAATGAAACATTTATGGGGATTACATTTATTCCAATCCCGAACTGACGCTGCACAGGACTTGCGAGAAGCGAAGGAGAACAGTAGGTTTGGAACTATGAACTTTCAAGATTTCGATGGGACAAACACTGAAATTTCACTCTTAAAATATGTGTTTTACAAGAAAGGAAACTAACTTCGGCAAGCCGAAGTATAAATACCCTTGCAGTTAGTATTTAAAATTTGGTATATTTAAGGATTGCGGTTCTTTTCGCTTTCGCGTGTTCCTAGATAATATTAATGTTGAGCGAAACATGTTGACAGTGAAAAATGTTGCGAAACAACTAAATGTTGCGCAACATTTAGATATAACGCAACATCAAATTCAATTAATTGATATATATATATTCCTATGGCAACTATATGATATAGTTGTCCGATTTTGATCAAATTAAAACCGAAATTCTAGAATAATACAAATTGGCCATATCTCGAATTATATGAAAATATGTTTCAAATTGGCTAAGTAATAATTTTTTTCCCCAAAATTTTCCGATTGTTCCTATGGCAGCTATATGATATAGTTGTCTGATCCGGTTTATTCCGACTTATATAGTAGTGAGAGCATATAGGAGACTATCTGCAAAGTTTCATTCAAATAGCTTCAAAACTGAGTGACTAGTTTGCGTAGAAACGGACAGACTGACAGAAGGACATGGCTAGATCGACTCGGCTGTTGATGCTGATCAAGAATATATATACTTTATACGATCGGAAATGTCTCCTTTACTGCGTTGCAAACTTAATAATACCCAGCAAGGGTATAAAAACCTAAAAATAAAAATTGCAGAGGACATTAAACAACTTAACACACATTTTTTAACAGCGAAATTTTTGAAACTAGAAATAGATTCCTCATAGACTAGCATGAGTTTTAAATAGGTTTAAGTAGTATGCGCTTTTTGCTTAAATTACATTAATTAGGGGCTGATTTTCTTCGGAGGATTGGAAGCTGTCTTGTCTTTCTGTGGCAGTTCGAGATGGAAGACCCTGTTGCCTAGCGCGCGCGGTCATTGAGGGACGACGACGACTGACTACGCCGCTTGAGTATTTCACTTACGTTACGCCAATATATCGATTAAATATGCGGATCTGAGTGGAGTGAGTGTCTGTCTTCTAATTATGCTTCGCCGTCGCTGCCGCAACAGCAGCAGCAGCAGCAGCGGCCACGTTCGTCGACGCCGTGGCCGTGGTGGTGGCGGTGGCCGCCACAGCTGCTGTGGCAGCCGCGGCTATGGCACTGCTGCTGCCCGTGATGGAGCCCAGCCGGGAGAGCGATGGCTCCCGCTTGGGCGGAACGATCGGCTTGGTCGGTATGGGCGGCGGAGCGCCGCGTGCTCCCGCCGGTGGCACCGTGACCGGGGGCACGGCAATGGGCACGGGATGGGGATGCGGTGGTGTGGCCGTCTGGTCGAGAGCAGCTGCCGCTGCCAAGGCGGCATACTTGCCGCCAGGCGCACGTTGAAT
Organism: Drosophila tsacasi; assembly: GCA_018904565.1. Classification (NCBI taxonomy): domain Eukaryota; kingdom Metazoa; phylum Arthropoda; class Insecta; order Diptera; family Drosophilidae; genus Drosophila; species Drosophila tsacasi. The sequence goes on along the minus strand of JAEIHY010020197.1, from coordinate 21,401 downwards.
GGTGGCCGTGGGCTGCATCTTGGCCGGCGAGGGAGAGGGTGGCGCCACTGCGGGAACGGCGATACTGGCAGCCGTCTCGGTGGCTATGGTGGCGGCTGCTCCGACGTTGCTGCTGCCGCTAGCGGTGCTATTGGCTGTGGTATTGTTGGTGTTGGTGGTGGTGGTGGTGTGATTGAGAACGGCCGCCGACGCTAATGGGGCTACGGCAGCCGTGGCCGTGCCCGTGGGCGCTGTGGCGATCCCAGCACTTCGGATGTTCTGGCCCGGCGCTATGGATCGGGCGATGCCGGTTTGCGGTCCCGAAACCGGCATGCTGCTCACCGTGGCGGTTGGCTGCACGATCTTGGCGATGTTCACCATGGGTGGTGTGGCACAGGCGTCGTCTGCAAAACGCAGAGAGTTGGGATTAGTACTCGGCGTAGATGGGGTCACAAGCTACACTCGATCATCGGTTCTCCGAAGGCGCGCTCGCCCTGGCCCCGGCATAGGCCCAGAGATAATAAATAGGTGTAAAAAGAGGCGTCTTGCCGGGGCCAAGCTGGGTGTGGAAATGTTTCGGCATGGGCGTGAGTCTGGCTACGTTCTGGCTTTCATTCAGAGTGCTCCAATGGACTGGGGGAGGTGCGAGCGTGCGGGATGGAGGTGCGGATGCGTGATCTTTGGACTGTTTGGTGGTGCAACAGTGGTGTGCACAAGGAGGAACATCACAAAACAAAAAACAAATCACCTTGCAATTGCGTAACATTTTTTCTAACAAAAGATTTCGGCTTCAAGAGGAGTTCGTAAAAAAAATATAAGTAATATATAAGTAAGTATATAGAGTTATAGTTTGTATATAGAAAATTATAAGGAGGGCAACCATATATATATATGTAGTAGGTACAACAGCCAGCCAGCAGTTTCCGGGGTGGGAGGGGCCTCGTCTGGTGGCTTACTCACCGCTGAATTGTCGCGCCTTGGCAGCGGCCACGGAGGAGCCGGTGCCCCCCAGCGGCTGCTGCTTCTTCAGGGCCTCGTGCTCGCTGCGCAGCACATTGAGCTCCTGCTCCAGCTCTTTGACGCTGTAAAGCAATAAATGATAAATTATTTAAAATTACAGTTCAATGAACAGTTTTGCAGCTTTAAGGTCAACCAACCGCAGCTCCTCCTTGGCCAGTTTGGCCAATAACGCTTTACGTTCCAGCTCCATGGACTGAGACTGCTTCTCCAGCTCCTCCTCCATGCGCAAAGACTTTTTGCTCTCCTCCTCCAGGCCCTCGGCTATGGTGTCCGAGCGTTGCTTCTCCTCCGCCAGGATTTGGGCCAAGTCCTCAGATCGTTTACCTATCAGTAAGTAAGACTGTGTTATTAAAGGAAGAGCCAGAGGCAGTGCATCCTGTAAGTCCAACCTTCTTCAATGTATTTCATCAGGATCTTCTTGCGCTCGGCAATCAGCAGCAGCACGATCTGCTTTTGCCTGTTGCGCTCGTACTCTAGCGTCTCCTGCAGCTTCTTCAGATCCTTCTCCATCTTGGCCACCTGGGCACGCTCCTCCTCGAGGTCCTGCTTAAGCTTGGAGCGCTCCATCTCCAGGCCATAGGTTATGTCATCGCCCTGCGCCGTATCGTGCTCGTGCTTCCGCTTCTCCTCCTCCAGCTCCTGCAGCATGCGCTGGTTGTTCTCCAGCGACTCGGTCAGTATGTTAACCATTCGCACGTGCGTGGCCCGCTGCTTGCTGACCATCTGGTACTGCTGCTCCATCTGCTGTTCAATGATCTGTCGCACCTCCATCTCGGCCTGGGCCGCCTGTGTGGAGGACTCCCGGGATATGAGATTGCCATTGAGAGCAATCTTGTCCCGGAAGATGGCCGCGTAGGGATCATTTGGCTGCAGCCGCTTGGTGCGCAGCTGGGCGATGAGCTGCTTCACGCGCTCGTTCCTCAGGGCAGCAATGCAGACATCCCGCGCCTGCAGCTCCCCCTCCAGATAGTAGAGCATCTTCACCAGCTCACTGTGCGGCAGCTCGGAGCGTGTGCGTCCGTTGCTTGTCGCCGGCGGCAGCTTGTGCACCACCCCAGGACCGGGCTTCATCGTCTGGAACTCATGATTGGCGCTCACGGTGTCGCTGCCCGAAGCAGATCCCGAGCAGATCTCAATGCCATACTCTGCCTCTGTCCCTGTGCCACCCACAAACCGGGCCGCGCTTCCCTCCTCCGCGAACGTCTCCGCGGTGGCGCTATTGGAGTTCTGCTCCATTCTCCCGACTCCCCCCTTTGCACCTCACAGCATACACAGCAGCGGTGCGTCGCAGTTCGCTTCCACTGCCCGCTGCTCGCAAATTGCACAAGATTCGCGGACTGCGCGTTAATTCACTTCTAGCTTGGGCTTGCTTCTAGCCACCGATTCAGGCCAGCTTCATTTTCGACGTTTGCATTGACCGGAAGAATTGACTCAAGGAATTCTTTGTTAATTCTCACAGGAAAAAAGTATTTTGTGGATACTAGAGGTGCATAAACATCGATGCATCGATGTCTCCAACATCGATATTTTTTGCAGGTAGCGCAACAACAATCGATGAAGTATCGAAAGTTGAAATCATAAGTATTCGATATATTTACATAAAACTTTAAAATTCTGGAATTATAACTTATTTATTTTTAAAACCCGGAAGTATGATTAAAATTACGTTTTAACAATATCAAATCCGCAAAACTGTATATAAAATACCCAAAAATCTCAATATAAAATCAATCAACAATTTCATATTTTATTTCTTAAAAACAAAAGGCTTTGTGGTGTTGTACGCCAGTGAATTCCTAATGTGCTTTCCCACCAACCGATCCGCAAGGGGTATTAAAGCCGGTTCCCGCTTGTATATGCCCGCCGCATGCGGTGTCCACACCCGGAGCCGACACTCAGAGTGCCCGGGCAGGAGCAAGCCCATCCAGCCCGCTGAACTGAGTGTAATATCACAATTTAGCCTTCCTTCGCTTTCGCCTTCGTTTTTCACCACAATATCGCCGTCCTTGCACTGTAATCCTGGCCAGCGTTTTAATCGGGCCTCCAAATCCTCCTTGTCGGCCATGGGAACACCTAGAAAAGGTTTGCCCAGATAGCGTTTGTAGACGTTTTCCGCCTCCTGGGTGTCTGCTATCAGTATGGGAAGGTGCGCCGAGGCAAATACAAAGACCTTTAGCCAGTCGAACTGCTTGTTGGAGCTTGAAGACAGTTCCTGCAGATCCAGGCGAGCCAAGCCACCGAGCAGGATGCTCATTTGAGGACGAAGGCGAAAGGCTCTGGGACGAATCATCGTTGCCGGTTGTAGTTTTGTCAGTTCATCGGGGGTAAGCAGAGGCGTCAGTTGATCTGGGTGCATCACCCCGGGCGTGTCGTAGACCCACCGCGCCTCCTTGTACTCCTCCCTGCGTTCGTTCAGCGTGGTTATAGGTCGCGTGCCACTGGCCATAGCAAAAGCATCGCTGAGGTCGTCGCGACGATCGAAGGTGCGTCCTACGACTGATGCTGGTTGGGCTGCCGATGCTGATCCTGTTTTCCTGGCCTCCTGGCGACGCATTTGGTCGTAAGCGGCCCTTTCACCTCGCTCGGCAACCAATCTTTTGAATCGCATGTAAATACGCTCATTGGATGGCCGCAGAATAGGAAACCGCAACAGCTTGAGCGTGGTTCCTGGCCAGGGACAAGTAGTGGCCTTTCGCACCAGATCACTCGCCTCCGGTCGGCAATAGTCCGAGTTAAGCAGGATGTTGAACAACGAGCTCTTGCCCACATTGGTGCAGCCCAGCAGATAGACGTCGCCCTTGTAGGCCCAGTTATTGTGCAGCTGCGTGATCAGCTCCTCGATCCCGTAGCCGGTCTTGGCGGAGATTAGGCTGACATTCTTGATATTCATCCCATCGCCACCGCCGTGCTGAATGAACTCTCGCCGCAGAGATTCTTTCACGTGCTGCAGGTAGGTGTTGGAATCGCGCGGAAGGAGGTCCACCTTGTTACCCACCAAGAAGACGGGTCGTTTGGTGCCCAGCACTTGCTGCATGCCCGGCCAGATGGAGCTGGGGAAGTCTAGGAGATCCACCAAGACGATGGCCAACGCGAATTGATCCTGAATACGCGATATCGTGTCTACATAGGTAGACGGTGCCACCTCTACGTCCAGGGCAATGTTGTAGTGATGCAAGAAGTGGCAACGCTTGCAGACGATGGTCTTCAGCTCCTCCTGTGTCCTTCCCCGGAAGATTTCACTAGGTATGTAGCCGGGCAGCGATTCGCTGGAGCAATGCAGGCGGGCGCCGCATCCGCTGCAGGGTACTTTTGAGGCAGGAACTTTGGGATCCGGAGATCCTTGCTTATTCTCCGTCTCACCCTGGGCACCGCGATAGAACTCGTAGTCGTCCATCCAGTCCTCCGGCAGGGAAGAAACATCAGGAACCGAGAAAGACGGATTCGATCTCATCTCCAGAAACGAGCTGTAATAAACGTGCTCGTGCTGTTTGTACCGCTCCTTGGCGAGCAGCCACGACTTTTGCCTCGAGCTCTGCCTGACATCGGCGGCCGTGTTATGCAGTCTCGCGCATTCTGTACGAACATTTTTATTTATAAATTTATGTAAACTTCGCAACATTTTATAATCCACCGAAGGAATAATCTCGATATCGACAATCGATGTTTGGGAATATTCGATAGGTTTTAAAACGTACCGCAAAAGCGGGCCATGAAAATAGTGTTAAAGCCAATTGACAGTGCTGGAAAGTGATCCGCGGCGGTGTTGCAAAGCGACGAAAACAAAACGCAAAAGAAACTCATCGGAAAGAGAAAAAAGAAAGCAGCGTTAGCGAGCGAAAGCAGAGGTGAGTCGAGAGTGCGGGACAAAAAAGCGTGTATGTATTAAAACTGAAACAAAAAGATATAGAGAAACGTGTCCACGGAGCAATTAGCGTGCTCCTGCGGCCGAAGCCGTGCCATTTACGCATTGGTAAAAGTACAGAGTGCACGCCGAGCAAAGTAAAATGATTAGGAAAGTGTGGAAAAAAGACACAAGTGTATGTGAACGGCGGCTGTATGTGTGAGTGACGTGACTGTATGCGTGCTGTGCTGCTGGTGCTGCGTGTATATGAACTAAAAAGTAACGCGGAGCGCGACCTAATTTTACAAACATATTACAATAATATTTGCATAAACAAATGCGAAGTAATTAAACGTTGACCAAAGAGGAACACCAAGTACACAAAGCCTCAGTTCTTGCTCCCGCTACCGCCGTTGTTGTTGTCGTCCCTGCTGCATGCCACGAAGAGTTGCTGCCGCCATTGTCTAGGCTCTCACACACATTTCCCCGAGTGTAGTTCTTGCCGACATACGGGTTGAGTAATCTAATAACAACAACAACGGCAGCGGCGGCTCAAATTGTAAGAGTGTTGCAACTTTCGTTCGAACTCGTTTTGAACTGTTGTTGTCGCTCACTCACTCACTTACTCACGGCCTCACTCGGTCCTTTCATGCATTCTGTTGTTGTCTGGGCGACTTGCCGAAAAAAACTGGTTGTATTTAAGAAGCAAAACGGAGAAAAGCACATTCGCTTAATGCAATTTCTCAAGGGGGGGAAAAATCAATAGTACGGAAATTAGACAACTATCCACCTCCGGTCTTATTGCCCCGCGACGCGTCGTGCCTCAGAAAGAAATGCACCTAGAAGAAGCTACAGATAACCCCGGGCGCAAGTGCAAGCGAGATAGTTGCCGCCTGCCCACACTCACAAACACACTCTCGTTCCGTTGAAATTTCCAACGATGTCTGCTCTTCGTCGTCTTCGTTGTTGTTGTTGTTGTTGTAATGTAATTGCGAAATCATAACGGCAGTTGAAAGTTGAGAGCGCTTAGCCAAGTATTCGCGCGAGTGTGTGTTTGTGAGTGAGCGACTGCACAAGTTAAGCTCTGGTGAACTCGGAATGCTCTTCTCTCCGCCTACACACATCAGCCGGGCCGCCAGTGTAGCGCATATGTGTGTCGTCAACAACAACTATACCGCAAGAGGAAAACACATGTTGTCCGCACAGTGGAATGGAGCGGGTGCAGGCGAAGCACAAATAACTAATGGATGTGAAGTGCCAATGAGTTGTGATTCCTCAATGCAGTCGCCATCTTGGAGTTGCGCTAGTGAAAACATCAGAATGAATAGCTAAAAATACTCTGCAGCAGCTGCTGCAACAGATAGATATGTAGATCTTTCTGTCGTTCTGAGCCACTGTGCCCGAGCGTGTGAGTGAGAGAAGCAAATTCAAATAAGCAAAGCGAATTACTGAAAATGCAGAAATCGCCTTGAAAAGTGAAAGGCATTCGACTGAGCGAGCGCGAGTCTCGTCGTCTTTGATATTATTTTTGCCTTTTTGCTTAACCTTTGCGGGTAGCTACCTCTTTGTTGTGGTTTTTGTTGTTTTCGGCTGGCGCTAGCTCAGCACTTTGACATTTTCCAACACACTCACACCGATGCGCTGGGCATTCCAACTGCGAAAAGCCCATTTCCATTACACTGCCGCTGCACATGCGCCCATTGCTTTTATTTTGAGAATATATTTTCGGCTGTGAGTCGTCGTCGTTAGGCAGTGCTCGCTCTTTCGCAATTCTCCTCGTAGCTTCTCTCTCGGCTTCGTTGCTAATTTCGCCAAGATTAACGTTGTTTATATTTCCCTTGCAGAGTGCAGAAGCCAGACTGAACTGAACCGAACTGTGGATCTAACGGTAACCCTTTCGGCCACGCCTCTAAATTAACACAAGGAGCCCTCTGCCCTGCAATTAATCCCGCAGCGCGCCCCCACCAACCAACACAAGCTTCTTCATGATGTCGTCGGATCAACAGTTCTTTCTGAAATGGAACGATTTTCAAACGAATATGGTGACCTCGTTCCGTCACTTGCGCGACGAGAAGAGCTTCACAGATGTAAGTAGTAAAGCCTAAAACTCAAAAAAATGAACCTTGGCCAACCTTCTAATAAGAGAAAAGCCCCTTTCGAAAAACAAACCGAGTTACAGTCGAACTTCTCTAACTGGAACTGGAACTCAGTCAGAAATACATAATTCTTATGTGAGAAATCTCAAATTTAAATATTCCACTTTCTGGACTAAGTTAAAGTACATGCACAAACAACCCTAAAGAATTTGTAAATTAAACAAATTGTAAATGTTTAAAGTTCGGCAGTAACTGACCATTCACGGACGAGCTGAATTGCTCTTGGCCGCGATTAGCTCTTGGCCGCCCCTTTCCAGAGGTCAAACACCAGCTTAGCACCGCTCGACTCGCTTCGTATGTCTACCTGGCATCACACTCTTTCATTTCTATCTGCTTTCCTTCTACCTATTTCCTTTGTTCTCCGTGTTCGTGCTGTGCGTTTTTCTTTGTAAATTTAAGGTGCTTCTCCGCTCGTTCTGTGTGTGTGTGTTTATCTGTTTTTGGGAAAAATGTTGAATGGATTTAAATGATTTCTCAATGATTTCTTACAGGTAACACTCGCCTGCGAAGGCCAAACCTGCAAAGCACACAAAATGGTGCTTTCCGCATGCAGTCCCTACTTTAAAGCGCTACTGGAGGTAAGCTTCAATTACTAGAAAATGCAACTCAAACTAATTGTAATTGTCCAAAGGAAAACCCATCGAAACACCCAATCATCATCCTGAAAGATGTCTCCTACATTCACCTACAGGCTATACTGGAGTTCATGTACGCCGGCGAGGTGAATGTGTCCCAGGAACAGTTGCCAGCATTTCTTAAGACTGCCGATCGCCTCAAAGTGAAAGGCCTGGCAGAGACACCGAGTTCAATAAAGCGGGAGGGTTGATATTGGTATTAAACAATAAACAAAACAACAAAAAAATACATAAAACACAAGAAAAAATGAAAGAAAAACAAAAACAAAAAAGAACTATAAGGAACTTATAATGTATGCAAGAAAACAAAACAAAATTCCAACAAGAAAAGAGAGAAAAACATAATGAAAACGACATTTGATATATACAAGAAATTCATGTAAAAGTACTCTAGGAACACACAACAACACACACACAAAGCTGACCGATAAAAAATGATTAGCCTGTAAAGAAACAAAGGTGGTGTGTTGACTCCACCTCTGCCCCACTCATATTCACATGACCTTCCAACTTGCAAGAACCGATGACCCCACTGAACTTGATTTGAATTGTGTATTCTTTTGATTTCTGCATAAAATAGTTTGTAATATATTATTAACAATTACAAAATAAAATGGACAAAAGTACATCCACTCTGTATAAAAGCAACGATTATGGAATGCCCCGACAAAACAAAGCTAAAAACAAAACTAGAAAGCGCACTTTTGTAAAGTAATTAAACGAGGATTCATTAAAAGTAAAATATAAAGATAATTATAAATATAGTGTGAAATGTGCAAGTAGATGGATAAATAAAGAGCCGAACCGGGCGCGAATATTGCAACACATTCGGTTAGTTTTTAAGCCACTAACTAACAACTACAACCCCCATGCCAGCCACGCCCCCAGAAACAAACACAGACACACTGCAAACTGATGCAAACTCATTTTCCAAGCGACACACACGCATCCTTCATCTACACTTAAAGAATAAACAAATAGAAACAAATGCAAACTTGTACTTTAATTTTTGTGTGGAGTATTTCAAAAAACTTTTAATATAAACGAGATATATTTTAATAACGAGCAAGGAAGCGATCATTTCTACTTAGTTTAAAGCCAAGAACGTAAGCCAGAACGAAGAGCGTGAAATAAAAAAAAGGGAAAAGCGAGTAAAAGGAAGAACTATACTTGAATATTATTACATAAAGTAAAATATTTATATGTATGTATATGTATACATGTGAGCATAGATTTAAAAACTACGGTAAATAAACAGAATAATTAAAAACAAACTCGTCGCAGTGCTGTGTTGTTGTTTTCAATGGAATCTCCGCATTTATTTCTATGGTTCTTCATAACACACTCATCCAGATCGCATCGAACTCTCCTGCTGTGTACACAGTATGTTATTTACGATTACAAATTAACAAAAATATGTTCGCTTACACACTAAATTACGCTAATATTTGATATATTGCCAGATGTATCGATCGCCGTCGTCGCAGTGGAGTCGGGATCTAGGTTCACATTACGCTACAGTTCCTTCCTAGTTGTTGAAACAGTACGCGTTGCGCGTATTCAGTTCGAATGGATCGGTGCGCATCTTCTGCTGATTATCCTCCACATAACGCGTCACATCCGCCACCAGATTGGGACGCTCCTCGGCACTGGCGGCGCACGGAGACCAGATTTTGATGTCGTTATCGATGCCACTGGTGGCCACCATGCAGATGCTCGGATGTGGCTGCACGCAATTGACAATGGCACTGTCCGCCCGATAAACGGCCCGAATTTTGCCCGTGTCGCCCTCCCAAATGTAGAAGTTGCCATCATCTGAGCCGGCAGCAATGAACTCACCCCGGCTGCCCAGATAGTTGGCCTCCTTAATGTCCGTTGTGATGTTGCAATGGCCCACATACCTCTGCTTATAGTCCCTGGCCGTTGAGCGCAGTTCGTATTCGGCGTCCGAGAGACGCATGTAGCGGAAGCCATCCTCCATGGCCACGGGCTCTGGTTCGGGTGGCTCCGTATTCTGCGACTGCCGGCGGTTCTCCTTGATGTCCTTGTTCAGCGTCAGAACGCCGTGATTGTTGGCGAAGGAGGGAAACCGCTGGATCAATGCCTGCAGACATGTGTCTGCATCCTGGGGACGATGCAGCTCCAGCAGGGCCCTTGCCAGACGAAAGTGGGCCTTGACATAGCCAGGATCCAGGCGCAGGGCCTCGTGGCAATCTCTCAGAGCTGCGTATATATCCCCGAACCAGCCGCGACGCATCAGTGCCGTGGCCCTGTTGAGATACAACACCTCCCCCTGGGGGTACTTGGCCAAGGCCGCTGAGTAGGCATCGATGGCGGCCACCAGCTTGCCGTTTTCCAGAAACTCGTTACCCTGCTTCTTGTGCACCTCTATGCTGGAGGGCAGGCTGCGGCTCCTGTGGGGCGCCTTCACCTGCTCCACCTCCACCTCCTCGTCAGGGACGACGGGCGATGTGAAGGTAGGTAGTTCGTAAAAAACCGGAGGGGCAGCACTGTTCAGATCGTAGCGGTAGATGTGCTCGCATCCGAGGTTGACCAGGAGCTCCGTGCCGTTGCCGTTAAAGGTGAGATAAGTGATGGCCTGGGACTCGTGAACAATGTTCCGGGTGATGTTCTTCACAATCTGCCCGGGCGCGTAGTAGGCCACACAAGCCGAGAGATCTGAATCGATGAGATGGATGAGAATCAGGCTAAGGTCTGAGATCAGCTTGTTTCGGCTGGATACCCACCATTCCCGCTGCTGGAGGGCAGCTTGCGCCGATCGTAGACACGAGCAAAGGGATCATTGGCGCCCACGGCCAAGTATTCCGTCCGCATGGGGTTTATGGCCAGGCACTTGGCCTCCTTGGTGCCGTCCGCCTGATTGCACAGCCGAAGAAGCCGCACGCCATTGCCCTCCTCTGGACGACAGTGGTGGGGCTCCCGCATATCCAGCTGCAGGATGCAGCCGTCCTCGCCCGCCGACCAGAAGATGTAGGGCGAATCCTGGGCGGTGGCCAGGCGCTTGGCCCGCATCAGGTGGCAGTTGCAGGAGAAGAGCGTTTCGTTGGTGTGATTGATGTCGTACACATAGATGAACTTGTCCGCCGCACACGTCGCAACAATGTTGTTGTTGTGCTTGGGCAGGAACTTCACCGAGAACATGTTGCCCAGGTGCTTGGTGCTGATCACATGGACGCGCTTCTTCCGGAACGGATCCCAGATCATCACACGAAAGTCATCGGAGCCGGAGGCCAGCCAGAGCCCGTCCGTCGTCCATTCCAGGCAATTGACGCATCCCTCGTGGCCCGCGAGCAGCGCCTCCTGCTCCAGCCTGTCCACGTAGGCTGGTGAGGCCAGGAGGCGCCGGCGGAGCAGCTCGTCCAGCTCGTAGCCATACTGCTGCCGCTGCCAGTGCAGCGCGGAGGTGTTCAAGGGCGTCTGCTGGCGCTGATTCCGCGAACTAGAGTACTTTGCGCGATTAAGTTCATCGCTCGACATTATCTCCGGGTTCTGTGGATAGGATTATGACACTTGTTTTTGTTTGTTTTCCTCTCGCTATCCGCTTAATTCATTTTGCATTTGCACTCTCCGCCCCCCGCTCAACCGTCGACAGTTGTTGACACCTGGGCGCGGCGTTGCCAGGTGGTTGTACGCAGATTTGAGCAATTGGAGTTTTTCGAAATCGAAACCAATTCGTGGATCAAAAAATCGTTATTTCTATAATGGTCACTTAAATATGTATGTTTAAACTGAAATCTATATCCAGAATATACTTCTTGCCTCTTTTTAATGATTTCCTATTTGGAATTAGCTCAGTCCACACCAATATTTTAAGTTTCACACTCAAAGCAAAGCCTTATAGATGGGAAGAGACGTTTAAATCTCGACATAAATAAACTTATTAAAAATTCCTTGTAATTTGTCTTAAATTAATTTCGATTAATAGTTTGAGTAAAGAATCGATTAATCTAATAATGCAATCGAAAGATTGCCATCGGGGTTTTACCAACTCTAATAAACTAAAGAAAACGAAAAAGATTGATTAATTCCGGACGACGCGACGGGGCAGAAAAGTGACATGTCCAACGAAAAAGAGGACGAGTGCGACAAGCACAAGCAGCAGGCGGAGGCGGAGGCCAAGTCGACGTCCAGTGACGATTCCGACGAGTATCAGTCGGCCGGTGAGGGCGAGGATGGCGAAGGTGGCGACGGTGATCCCCCTGCGGAGCGCCCGCCGACGCACGCACACCTGTGCGCTGCAGCAACCACACCTGCGGCGGCCAGCGATAGCACCACCACCACCACAACCACAACACCGACAGCAGAAGCAGCGGTGGCACCTCCCCTGGTTACAGTGAACGAGCCCTTGGATTATCCGATGCATCAGAGCGTGTTCGAGGACGACATCAAATCGCTGCAACGGCGCCTGCTAATGAGCACTGCCCAGGACGAGGTGGGGCGGAAGGACAAGCATGGAAACACACCGCTCCACCTCGCGGTGATGCTGGGCAGGAAGCATGCCGTGCGCCTGCTCCTGGCCCACAACGCCCCCGTGAAGATCAAGAACAACGAGGGCTGGTCCCCGCTGTCCGAGGCCATTAGCTACGGCGACCGCCAGACCATCACCCAGGTGCTGCGCATGCTCAAGCTGCAGTCCCGCGAACACATGGAGGGTCGGCGGGAGAAGCTGGTCAATGCACTGCGTCAGATGCAGGACTTCTACATGGAGTTCAAGTGGGACTTCCAGTCCTGGCTGCCGCTCGTATCACGCATCCTGCCCTCGGACATCTGCCGGCTGTACAAGTCGGGAGCCTCGATTCGCCTGGACACGACGCTGGTGGACTTCAACGATATGCGTTGGGAGCGGGGCGACATTTCGTTCCTGTTCCGCGGCGAGGCGCCGCCCAGGGACTCGCTGGTGCTGCTGGACAATGAGCAGGAGTGCTTCCAGCGGCTGCGCTACGAGGAGTCCGACATGGAGGACGAGGTCGATGTCCTCATGTCCACCGACATCCTGGCCACGCAGATGTCCACCAAGACGATACAGTTTGCGCGGGCGCAGCGCGGCTGGATATTTCGCGCGAATCGCAAGGAACTAATTGGCGGGCAGTATCAGTGCGAGATCTACACGATCCAGGGCCTGATCCTGAAGCAGCGCAAGCGCCGCGAACACCTCTCACACGAGGATCTGCAGAAGAATCGCGCCATCGTCGAGACAATCACTAAGGGCGGCACCAGTGGCAATCAGCAGCCGGATGGCCGGCGCTCCAGCCTCAACAGCCAGCACACGGCCACGCCGCCTGAGACCAATACGCCGACGGCACCGAATGGCATCACTCTACCGGAGTTGCCGCGTCGCAGTTCGCTCCAGGCTCCGCCTGCCACCACAGTCACCTGGCGGCAGTATCTGGAAGCGGAAGTGGGCAAGTGCCCGCAGCTGGGCCGGCCTCCCGTCCACAAGCAGTCGAACAAGACGCTGCGCGCCACGGTGGCGATGAGCAAGGACTTTCCCCTAAGCGTGGACATGCTGCTGGACGTTCTGGAGGTTGTGGCGCCGCTTAAGCACATCAACAAGCTCCGCGAGTTCGTCACGCTTAAGCTGCCGACTGGCTTTCCCGTGAAGATCGAGATCCCAGTGCTGCACACGGTCACCGCCAAGGTGACGTTTCAGAAGTTTGAGTTCCGCGACAACATCCCCGCCAAGATGTTCCAGATACCGTCGCACTACTGGGAAGATGTGCGACGCTTTCAGGACTTATGACCAGGCGACAGTGAAGCCGCCGCCGCCGCCGCTGCCGCCCCACCCAAGGCCAAAGCCTCATCCCCCTCATCCGGATCGAGCGTCCATGTCGACTTGAATCGCAATGCACCGCCATCGCCCACCATTGCGGAGTTCGATTGAGGAGAAAGGGAAAGGCTCGCGTCTACGTGGCCCTGAATTTCTGCCTGCCTGCCTGCCTGCCTCTGCCCCGCCCTCTAAATTGTGTCGCTCGTGGGAGTTGGGGGAAATCTGCTCCAGCACCGAGCCCTGTGTTTTGCGTATGTATGTGTTTGAGAGGACATCCTAGAACCCCTAAAAACATAAACAAAAATTGCAATTTTCAAAGGGTTTAATTTATGTTAAAGTAGAAAATCGGTTTGTTCCGCTGCAGATGTCTCAAATTCAAATGTGACACGCTCTGAAAATTGTAATTTTAGCTTACTTCACTTGTTGTTTGTACATATATGTAATTGTATTTGTTTATAACTGGCAACAAGCCCCGTGCGCATCCCCAGGGGTAATATTACGTATTATTTCATAGTATTTATTTGTTAGACGCATCAACATTCGCAACTCGTGGGTGTGAATCACACACTTTGCGTAGTAGGTGAGGTATTCTGTATGTCTCGGTAGAACAGCTGCCCCGCGAGCCAGAAGGTTCTACCGCTTCGGTTATGGCCGGTAATCGTGGCTAAAATAAATGTCCAATACAGGAGACGGCGGGCGAGATATGACACACACCACAATCGAATGATCCGATAATGCTGGCCACAAGAATCAGATTGTTTCTACACACACACACACAACACCCCGTTTATCATCGTATTTATATTGTGTACATCCCTTTTCGTGTTTAGTGCAATTTTCATACGTATTTTTAAGGTAAACTAAGCTTGCCGGAAGTTTATTTTCGGCGTCAGTTCGCGTCCCTAAGAAATAGACTCTGCATGCCGCGCTTGTTTCCTACACCAATGATTTCCTAATAGCCTAGACGTACTTTAATTCAAAGGGCGCAAAAGTAAAACAGCTTCACAAATCAATTAAAACAAATATATGTATACATTTAGCTCGATTTTAGCCAATTGTTTAAAACGTAAAATGTAATTTTTGCGAAGAAACGCAAAGCAGAGATCTTGCTTTGCCGTGATTTGCCTCCTGCAACCCAAAATATATATTCAGCATTGTTTACTTAGCCCTTGGCCAGACAAGCATTAATGGTGTATTTATGTACAAAACTGCCATTTATATTTTTTGTTCTTTTGGGCACAATTTTAGTTCTTTGTGTAGAATTTCAGACAACAAATCAAGGCCCCATAAGTCCTATAAATATATACATTTCTTAAGTAATCAGTGTAATCCTAGATACCACATAAACCCAGGCCTCACAAGAAATCTGCTAAGCAACGGATGGATATATAAACAAAATCGATACTATATACATATACATTTTACTAGTTAAGGGAAAAATCGATTGAAATATAATCTATATATTTATACATTGCCACCACCCTAAATGTAATTGAATCCCGAGCATTTGTATGAGCTCTAAAAAAAAAAATAAATATGTACACACACACATCCTGCTGTAAAATGTGCAACCCAAGAACTTGACTGTGTTTATATTTTTAACGGGGAGGAATCGATTTCAAAAGACGCGCCCTCTGGCTTGGTGCCTTGTGCAATACTGGCTTGGCGTGGGAGTCGTCTTACGGTTCGCATTTACTAACACTACTATTTGCCATATCAGCTGCTTGACTCACAGAATCTGGAAAATCTGCACAAATTACTACAAAGTTGAGTTTAAAATCGTTTTTAGAAGCAATATCAACGCCCCAAGATGATTGTCTCGCGCCTGGCCCTTCCCCTCAACATGGCCGTCCATCGGATCTCTCGCAAGGTGGCGGAGAACCCCCAAAGCCTCAACATCCTGCGTCGCCACATGTCAAGCGTGTATTTTCGGAGTGGAGCTATTAGGCCCAAGCCAGAAGAGATGCCATTCGGGCTGCTGGCCATCTTATGTGCCGTCATCCCGGGTCTCTTTGTGGGCGCAACCATCAGCAAGAACGTGGCCAACTTCCTCGAGGAGAACGATCTCTTTGTGCCCTCGGATGATGACGATGATGAGGACTAAGAAGCCCAACTCTGCTGATCTGATGTGGAAGAGGGAGCATCCTAGTCGGGCTGAATGTGTTGGCTTCTAACGGAGATCTTAAAACAAGCGGCCAAAAGTCTAATTATTTCTATTCAAATCAAATCTTTACTCTTAAGATCGTAAATGTTCTTGCATTTGTTGTGTGCTTTTCCCACTTTGATACCTTGCTTTAACGATTTTTCAAGAATGTTATCCTTGTGCTCGACGATAAGCTGACGAATGTTAATAGAATTAAATAAAGTTTATTCGATTATGATAAATACGCTGCTTTGTATTGAGTCTTTTAATTATATAAGTGTTTACCAGCTGGGAACATGCCTATGTCCGCCTTTGGATATATCTTTTAAATATATATAAACCAGAAGAAATATATCTAATATTGTCTATGTGGATATAATTCAAATGAAAAGAAATTAGATGTTAAAATGAGTTTTATTTAAGGATCCTACAAAATACATATGTATGTATATATAATAAATTCTGATCAGCGACTCAGTGATAATGTCTGTAGGCTATTTACTTGCTCATTTTAATTTAATTATTTTGTAATTTATTGCAAGTTTTCTGCTAGAATTCCCAATTGAATCTGGAACCTTGCTGCATAATATTATCTGTGCGAAAACGCCAATGGATAATGGATAGGCTCTGGTTGTCCCTTAAAACAGCTTTGACTTTTTACAGACAAAAACATATGTGAATTTTTTATAAACTGTCGAGTTTAAAATGTTTTAAATTAATACAAACCATATTAAGCCCTTATCTATAAGATTTTGGAGTTCGATTTAAGCCCCTTTTCTAAATATTTCCCCCCAAAAGAAGAGACCGTTGTTTTTGCCGAAGTGGAATTTCTTTTATTGTAATTAAATTTGTTGGGTGTACAAAGGTATGATGCGCTGCTGCTGCTGCTTTACATTGAGTTGACGTTCAATCTCTGCGTTTTCATTACAATTTATTCAAATGGTTTTAGTTGTTGGGGGTTTTTTTGTTTTTGCTTCAAAGATGCGCGCAATCATCAAATTTCAACAATCCTATTTGTGTTAATCGTACAAATTATGTTCTTTATATCGCTTTAATATATAAGTATACACTATATAGTATATCTGCTATATATTTAAGGGTGTTCTTGTTGTTGTTTTTGTTGTGTTGACTTGCGTTAAATAGTTGTTGTTGTGAAAAGTAAAATTGGAATTGCCTCGAATCTTCGGTAAATCTCGCAATATCTCTCCCTTGAATATATTCCAATCCGGGTTTCGGTTATGTTTTTTCTTTTTTATATATTTTTTCTCTCATTGTTTCATGGGTTTTGTTTTTTTATTGGTTTCTGTTTGCGTTTTTTTAAATATTTGCATTTTTGCGTATAAATGGTTTTGTATGTTTTGCAATTTTTTCAAAGATTTTTTTGTTTGTTTATTCTTTATTTAGATTTCGTTTTGTGTTTAATAAAAAAATATGAATTTCACTTTGCCCCGACCGGCGATGTCGGCGACCTATACTTCTTCCTTGCTTCTTTAATATTTTATACCGTATGTATGTCTGCGTGTGTGTGTTTATGGTGTGTGTGTGTGTAAAAACATTGTTTATTTGTTGTATTCTCCTCGATTCTCTTTGTAACAGAAGTCAAGGAACGCAAATAAAATCGCTTTACATGTTAATTCTTTAAATATATATATCTATATAGATTTCTGCAAGGTGTAATATAATGGTTTTGTTTGAATTTAAATATTTCCTTCCACACACACTATTCTGCTTTGATAATATAATAGTATAAACATAAAAATCCTGCTTGCAATTCGCCGCTTCTCTCTAGCCTTCTTCATAAGTTACGCTTTAGCGTTTTTCACTTCCTTTTTGTATTTTTCATATATGTTGTTGTTGTTTGTTGTAATATGTGTATGTGTGTGTGTTGGTGTTGGTTGGTTGTGTGTGTGTAATATAGTTGTTCCTTTTTTTGCTTTGTTTTTACATTGATTTTGCCATTTTTTTGTTGATTTTTTCGTTTGTTTTTGTTTTCATTTAGCAACATCATGGTTTTTCACGCATGGTTCTTCTGCTGTTTGTTTTTTCTTCTTGTATTTTCTTCTTTTCTTTTTTCTCAAAGTAGCAAAAACTTGACTCTCATATTCTTGCGGTTTTTTTTTATCTATATCTTTTTATATTTTCCTCATCTTCTATTCTCTCATTTTTATCTGCACAGTTTGCTTTTACATTTTTTCGTTTTTATTTTAACTTTTTTGCAATTTTTTTGTTTTCTTTTCTTTGCTTTTTTAAAAGTGTGTTGGTGTTGTTGTTGTTGTTGTGGTTGTCGCGTTTCTTTCTTTTTTTAGGAGAAAAAGGGACTTTGAAAAAAATTACATTTCGCTTTCGTGTTGTTGTTTTTGTTGTTGTGGTAGGAAAAAAGTGTACGAAAAACTGATTCTGTTTATAGAAACGCGTGTCGTTGGACATTTTTCAAATACAATTTCATTTCAGTTAATGCCTGAAAGCGTGCGTTTCCACTACTTTTTATGCTTTTCAATCGTTTTATTTTGCAAGGAATTTTCATTTATACAAAATAAATTGAATCGGCTTTCCGCTCTTCTCTCGCGCAAATAAAGTTCGGTTCAGTATAAAAGAATTCTTGCCTTCTTGATTACTCTTCTTTTCTCCCTTGCTTGATGTGTGTACTTGCGTAAATGCGTTCGAAATTAAATGATTGAAATTGTTTTGCTGGTGTCTTCCTAGGATTAGAAATGAAAAAGCCAGAGTTCGTTCGTTCTTCTGGTGTTGTGTTGGCGTTCCTTCTATGCACGCACCACTCACTACTGCCCCATCGGCAGTAGCGAATGCGTTCTGAATTGTTGTTAATGAATTGAAAGTGAAGAGGAAAACTGCAAAGATAAAAAAGTATTCAAATTAGAGATTGTTACTTTTTTCAAAGGGCATCAAACAGTACGTACTTTTTGGATGTCGAGTGTTCTTGTACAATTTTCATCCGCTTGCTTGTTTTGTGTTTGTTGTTGTTAATGTTCGAGCTTAGTTGGCCGGCTCGGTGACGCGATGCACCTGAAGCACCGCCACCGCCTCCTCCACCTTGGCCTTGAGCGCCTCCTGATCCTCGAGCATGTGCAGCAGCTCAGAGTTTTCGATCTCCAGCAACATGCCGGTGATCTTTCCAGCCAGAGCCGCGTGCATGCGCTCAATCAACGGGTACAGACGCTCGCCGAGGATCTGTTTCTGCTCCTGCGGCTTGGCATTGGCCAGCAACGAAGCGATGAGCTTCTCGGAGTCTGCAATGCGAAATGGTTAGTAAATCTCCAAGTGGAGGACGTCGCAAAGTACTTACTCTTGCCTTGCAGCTGCTGTGGCATGGGCTGAGCCTGCTGCAGCTGCTGCACTGGGGGATTGCGCATGTTCGAGGTGTACTTGTAATTGGAAGCACGCTGCTGGGCGCCGCCAGGAATCTGAGCGCCTGCAATCTGCAAGTTCGGGGCAGCCACAGTCTGCTGGCCGGTAATGGCCCGGGCACCTGTGTTGCGCATGTTGTTAGCCGCGGCAGCGGCGGCAGCAGCGGCGGCGTGCGTGCCCTGCACCTGCTGGGGCTGGGCACCGCGTGCTCCGGCAGCAGCCGAGCGGTACTGTGTGGGCACCGCTCCGGCTGCGCCCTGGAAGCCTCCAGCAGCGGCGGCGGCAGCGCCGGCCTGCACGTTCTGCACCGCGGCGGCGGGACGTACCTGGGGCGCCCAGCGCGGTGTGTTTCTCATCTGGGTGGCCACCTGGGGGCTGAAGAACCGCTGGCTTCCCGGAATGGTCGGCACAAAGAAGCCGCCAGTCGTGTTGGGCGGGAAGATCTGTCCCAGCTGCTGCATACGCATGCCGGTCATGTGACGCATGTACTGGGAGGCGAGGTGAGCCTTGCGCTCCTCCTTCCTCTGGGCCAGGGCCACGTAGAGTGGCTTGCTGCCAACGACGCGACCGTTCAGTTCAGTCACGGCGCAGGTGGCCTCGTTGGGGGAGATGAAGCAAACGAAGCCGAATCCCTTGGAGCGACCCTCCTCATCGGTCATGACCTTGGCCGATGTGATGGTGCCGTACAGCGAGAACTCCTTGCGCAGGCGCTCGTCATCGATCGAATCGTCCAGATTCTTAACGTACAGGTTGACGCCGAACACGGACTCGTGGCGCTTCTTCTTGAGCTCCTCGAATTTACGCTTCAGCTCCTGCTGGCGCTCGGCCTTCTTCTGTGCACGGGCCACATAGAGGGACTTGCCCTCGCCCATGTCCTTGCCGTTGAGAGCCTGGACGGCGGCTTCGGCAGCCTCTGTGGTTTCGAAAGCAACGAAGCCGAAGCCCTTGCTCTTGCCATCCTCCTTGGACATGACCTACAAGTCGGATTTACAATTGTATAACAATGCCAGCTGGCAATTTCATTTATTTATTTCTTACCTTGTAGCTGGTGATCTTGCCGTATGGCTCAAAGAACTCCTTGAGCTTCTCGTCATCAAACTCCTCGGTGAAGTTCTTCACGTAGACGTTGGTGAAGAGCTTGGCCTTCTCGCCCAGCTCCTTCTCGCGCTCCTTGCGGGGAATGAACTTGCCGACGTACACCTTCTTGCCGTTGAGCAACATGCCGTTCACTTTGTCGATGGACGTGTTGGCGGCCTCCTCGGTCTCGAAGTGAACGAAGCCATAGCCCTTGGAATTGCCCTTCTCGTCGGTGGCGACCTTGCAGCTCAGGATGTTGCCGAAGGCAGAGAAAGTGTCGTAGATGGCCTTATTGTCGATGGCCTTGTCCAGGTTCTTGATGAACACATTGCCCACGCCGGAGCGGCGCAGTGAGGGATCGCGCTGCGACCACATAATGCGAATGGGCTTGTTGCGGATCAGGTCAAAGTTCATCGTGTCCAAAGCACGCTCAGCTGTGAAAGAAATTGAAAACAGATGGCTTTAATTGTTGTTCGGCCTTGAAATATTCAGACAAAATTATAAATAAACAGCAAAGGCTGGCATACTGTGACCCTTCTACTTCTGCACTGGCCATTAGCCAAACAAGGCAGCCAAGTGCATGGTAAGTCGAGCCTGTTCTTTCCTCTAGCAAACTTCGAATCTTAGTCGTGTCAAAACGGTTTAAATTGACCAACCAATGGGTACAAGTTGCCGATTATTCAAAATCTTAAAAACCTTAAGGTCCCCAGGTAAGGAAAATGGGAAATATTAAACTATACAGCAAATATTTTGGCAAATGAAGGCTAGTATAATGGGCTGTCATGCTTCTACTTCTGTGAATGGTATGCGAAAACCCATCTACATGGTAAGTTACATAGGTTTTTATGGCAACTTTGAATCTTAATCGTGTCAAAAAAGGTACAAATTGACCAACCAATGGGTAGAAGTTGCTAATAAGACAAATAATTATTAAGTTAATATAGTTATTAGCCATTTAAAGGTAGAATTATGGGTTGTCATGCTTCTAGTTCTGCAGATGGTACCAGAAAACCATCTGCATGGTAAGTTACATAGGTTTTTGTGGCAACTTTGAATCTTAGTCGTATCAAAAAAGGTACAAATTGACCAACCAATGGGTAGAAGTTGCTAATAAGACTAATAAGTTAATATATTAGCCAATTAAAGGTAGAATTATGGGTTGTCATGCTTCTACTTCTGCAGATGATACCAGAAAACCATCGGCATGGTAAGTTGTATAGATTTTTATGGCAACTTTGAATCTTAGTCGTGTCAAAAATGGTAAAAATTGACCAACCAATGGGTAGAAGTTGCTAATAAGACTAATAATAATTAAGGTAATACAGTTATTAGCCATTTAAAGGTAGAATTATGGGTTGTCATGCTTCTACTTCTGCAGATGATACCAGAAAACCAT